>NQII01008978.1:0-28151 GCA_002778355.1 Clitarchus hookeri | reverse complement strand
ATACTCAATGCCCTTGACTTAAGACTCAATACACAAGACTAAAAACATAATATTCAATATTCAAAGAAAATACTCAAGACCATTAACCTAAGACTCTAAAACCTTAAACCAAGACACTCGACCCGGGACCCCAAGACCCTAAACCCTTGTTCCTTGACCCTTAACCTTAAACCCAAAAAAATTCCAAAATATCTAAAAAAATTCTAAAATTCTAAAGAAAGTAAAATTTATAAAAAAATTAATTAATTCGATATGTATTAATTAAAAAAGAGGTAACCATACCTAGCTGCTCATGTCGTTCTGCTTGCTCTCAAACTTAACCGCATTCGTGTTTTAATCATGCACAGGGCTAGACTTTTATTTCGGTATAAATATGCTACTCAGAATTCTTTTCATATATGTGTATGTGACCAATCCAAGCCCTTCATACGAGTTGCAACCACCTGCCCAAGTCATGTTATAATCATGGTACGGATCGGCATCTAAAATACCTATTATAGACATGATTGGCATTAATTTAAATACCAATAGTGCTAGTCCCTTGAGATTTGGATGTACGAGGGTGATAAACAGTCTTATCTCCAATGGTATTCTTGAACATCAACCCCTCAATTGTCCAATAATTCCATCAATCTTTCGCAATCCTCCTCCTCAGCAATCTTTCTATTCATCTTTAGCAATCTTTCCAGCAATCGTTTGCAATATTTCCATCAATCTTTCTCAATCTTTCCATCAATCTTCCCATATTTCCCTCAATGTTCCAATCTTCTCATAAATCATTCGTCTAATCATTACATGAATCTTTCGCAATTTTTCGTAATCATTCACAATCTTTTCATCAATCTTTCGCAATCTTCCTCCTCCTCAGCAGTTGTTCGATCAAACCAAATTCTTCGATCAATCTCAATCCTTTGATCAATCCCAATCCTTCGTCCACTCTTCAATCAATCCGAATCCTCCGTCGACCCTTCAATCAATCCTTCGATTTTTCCCCTATCCACATGTATAGAAATTACAATCGTCCGCAAATTGTCTCCAAATTTGTACATGTCGACAGAATTAATGTTTTGTATGCAGTCAACTATCCATGTATTTTTATACTAAAGTCTTTATTATAATTCTATATGCAGATCTTTCCGTTAGTAGTCGAGTGTTCATAGCACCACTTTAAAGTTGTGAGGGAGAAAAGAATACAACACAAAAAAAAATGAGAAAAACAATTATATTATGATACTAATTTATTAATATTTTGTAATTACAATTTCATAAAAGGGCAGTTCATCACATCATGTGATATAACCCTTCCCCTTCAGTTCTCTAATGATAGAAGCTATTTTAACAATGTGTGAGAGATCCCCACGTTTTTGCAGGTCAATCAAATATCTGAATCTATCAACAAGTTCATTCGGGTCTTCGGGAAATAGGTAGCCAGTATTCTTGGCGTCTGCTGTCTTCTTAATGCGCTTGATGCAGCAAATGCGTTGGAGGGGTATGTCAGTGCATCGAGAAAATCGCCATCATCGTCTTCGGCACTATCACTGTCNATGCAGCAAATGCGTTGGAGGGGTATGTCAGTGCATCGAGAAAATCGCCATCATCGTCTTCGGCACTATCACTGTCTTTATGTTCATTTTCATCAATGCTCTCTTTGTGGTCATCTTCAAGTCCTGTTTTGTATTCTATATTAAATTTGCTTTTATTTATAGCAGGAGTTGCATGTTCATCAGTATTTAGAGCCGACGACAGTTTATTTTGAAGTTCGTTGACTTCACGCGAAAGTCTTGCAAGTGCACATACCACACAAACCGACTCTACTGCTCTCATTCCGTCTTTAGCATTATATGTCTCATCATAATCGCTTATCGATTTGGTACCCATCGATGCAACAAGAGGTACTGCCGGCAACACTTGCTGACTCCCAGTAGACGGATTCTTGCAGATCTCAGTATGTTCTTTCGATGTAATAGCCTTGCACAAACTGCATGGGACCAATGTCGTAATCCTTCATCGCGCAAAAAGGGCTCTTCGTACAGGCCTTTCTCTCATGCCGACGAGCATCTTGATAATAGGTTGTAACTCGATCGCAGAATCNAAAGGGCTCTTCGTACAGGCCTTTCTCTCATGCCGACGAGCATCTTGATAATAGGTTGTAACTCGATCGCAGAATCGGCACTGGCGACAACCAGTAAACGATTATGCAGGTCGCGGCTACATGATCGTTGAGTCAAAGGTAGGCTTTCGTATNGGCACTGGCGACAACCAGTAAACGATTATGCAGGTCGCGGCTACATGATCGTTGAGTCAAAGGTAGGCTTTCGTATTCGCAATTAATCTTCGTGGTATGACGAGAAAACGCTTCCAAATCTATGTTCACCTCACTGTGTCAGAACATCAACTGTAATTTTTTCTATATAAATATGGTTCTTCTTAGAGTAGAGAGCCTACCTTATACCCACAAAAGGCCTTCCACCATAACATTTATATGTATAAAAANATGGTTCTTCTTAGAGTAGAGAGCCTACCTTATACCCACAAAAGGCCTTCCACCATAACATTTATATGTATAAAAAAGTAGGGAAGCACACTGAAAAAACTTACATACTCTTTCGCTCCAGAAGAAAACACACATATAATTATGTATATGTAAATATAAAAGTATATAATTACATTTAATTAAATTTGTACATAATTATGAATAGGTATATAAATATGTAAATTATACATTATTATGTATATATACACAGTCGAATCACATTACTATGACCAGCTACTAGTATCCAGAGTAACTGCCCTTCGCAACATGGACAATAGCTATACGAGCTGGCAGTGACTCAGTCCGGTGCTGATAGGTATCCACGGGTATCTGGAGCCATGCTGTCTGCAGTGCGTCCCACAACTGTTGAATAATGCGTGGAAGAGGAGACACACTGCAAACACGACGATCGAGGTGATCGCATAGATGTTGAATTTGATTGAGATCGGGGCTATTAGGGGGCCAGGTAATAACTTTAAATTCTTGATCGTGCTCTTCCAGACACGTGCAGACACTTCTCTTTGGCAAGGCGCCCTATTGTGCTGGAAGATCCCGTCCTCCAGAGGAAAGACAATCATCATGTACAGGTGGATGTGATCGCCAAGAATGGGTTCATAACCAAATCGATCAAGAGTGCCTTCCATGCGGATTATGGGACCTTGAGAATACCACGAGTACATTCCACAGATCATAACACTGCCCACACCGCCTTGTATTAATCCAGCAATGGATGCAGGGTGTCGGTTCTCCAATGTTTCTCGCCGTTCTATGGAACTTAAAACGTGACCCTTCGGAGAAGGTTACCCGTCGCCAATCAGCAGCTGTCCAGTAGCCATACTGTCGAGCAAATTCTAGTCATTTTCGTCGCTGCACCTATGTTAGCATGTGTGCAGTCACCCTCCATCTACTCCGGAGCCCTATTCGCAGAAGGGTTCGCTCAACTGTTGTGGTAGACAAATGTCTGGATGTCCCCTCGTTCATTTGGATGTTGAGCTGTTCCACTGAAGCCTGTCAGTTGACCTTCATGCACTGTCGTAGTCGACCTTCACCTCGGACATAAATGGTGGGTGGAGCTCCGCAGTTTCCATGACGGTTATTCCCAGTAAAGCCATTCGTCCACTCACGATACACCTTTACCACAGAGGCACCTGAACAGTTCACAATGCTGGCCCCTCGACCCGAAAGCCGATGATCATCCCTTTTTGCAACTCGGTTAAATCGCTTCTCTTACCCAAGACAGCAGGAAGAGCAATGTGTACAGCCAGTNTCAGGTCAGACCTACCCTTAAAACTACCATACCTACTGCCTGTACCTTCTGCTCTGCCAGCCGACACCAGACATATATACTAGTCATCATACCACCCAATAATACTCAGAAACACAACAGCAATGCCCAGTTAAAATATAGTCAATATCATACAGAGCAATTTCAAACGCCGCAACACAATCAGCTTCATTGCATACCATCCACCATACCTAATGTCACCAGCCAAATACGCTGACCGCCCATGCCAACCACTTTAAGTCAAGTTTGCCTCAGCAGTAGAGGACTCACCAAAACACATACTGGCCATTCAATTTGACATACATCGGCAATCTTCAGAAAAAGATACAAGAAAACTTACCACTCAACATACAAACCCCATCATCCAAATCGTGCTGGATGATGCAGCTTTCTAACAGGTTTTTTCGGGATACTTCCATTTCCACCGGTCTTTCATTCCAACGCCGCTCCATCATAGGGCCTCATTTCATGCCATTTCCGAGGATGGTGGGCATATATGGGTCCCAGATTGAAATCCCGTCATTAAGAGGGTGTCGCCTCGCCCTAGGTGCACTCCCCACATGATTTTTTTATATATTCATCATAACCTAAGAGAAGAAAGCATCTATACAGTTGAGACCCGCCTATTACATAACACCCATTCGAAATGCTCTACCAATCGACACCAGACCAAGTATACTCTCTGTTCTTACAACCATGCTCTAGCATGCTTCAACCATTCAGTGCACACATAGGCCTTACCAAAAATATAACTATTATCCATTCCGTATGCTCTTACGAACGACACAAAAAAAATACTTAGCAACATTTTACCCAATGTACCATACAGACCACACCTTTTAAAATGTTAAAGAATGATAACTCTAACATGCCTGCCTTAGTATCATTACCAGCAGACAGCTACCTAATATTCAAGACACAATACCAACCANTGATAACTCTAACATGCCTGCCTTAGTATCATTACCAGCAGACAGCTACCTAATATTCAAGACACAATACCAACCAAACAATACCAACCATATACCCAGATACCATGTAACGCATATCAACACCAACAGACCAGCCGATTATACCATTAACCACACCGACCAAAATAACATGTACCATCGCTGCAGCATACCAAACATCAATAAACAGTCAACTATACCAACCATCTATACCAATAACTGCACCGACAAAACTTATCTGGTATCATACATACTGAATACGAAATAATTATATCGATAACCCCAGCGGTACTGAGTACCGNTGATAACTCTAACATGCCTGCCTTAGTATCATTACCAGCAGACAGCTACCTAATATTCAAGACACAATACCAACCATATACCCAGATACCATGTAACGCATATCAACACCAACAGACCAGCCGATTATACCATTAACCACACCGACCAAAATAACATGTGCCATCGCTGCAGCATACCAAACATCAATAAACAGTCAACTATACCAACCATCTATACCAATAACTGCACTGACAAAACTTATCTGGTATCATACATACTGAATACGAAATAATTATATCGATAACCCCAGCGGTACTGAGTACCGNCGACAAAACTTATCTGGTATCATACATACTGAATACGAAATAATTATATCGATAACCCCAGCGGTACTGAGTACCGTAGATATAATAACTTTGAAAATTAATCTAGTTTTCCAACATGCCATCTGAATAAAAGTGGCAACCATGGCGAACACCATACCTGAAAACCATACAAGCTATATCAACATGAACATAGCATATACACTAATACCGAAAAAACAGTAGCATCCAAACCAAATGTATCATCTATTCTAATCCAATCATACCTCAGTCATGCTATTAACGATACAGACCATATCAAACACCAACCTCATACATACTGACCACTCATTACAATAAAATATATTGACTAGTGTATCAAATGCCATTTCATCTTACCTCACCTGTTATGAATATAAGCAACCCATGTCACATGTTCAACCAACCAAATATTCAAATTATCAATTACAATTATGCTATCATAACTCCATATCATTATATTATAATCATGATTACTAATCATACTAGCCAACAAACTAACAACAAAACATCCATGAAACCATTACACGCATACAAATTAATCATGCCATTAAGCCACTCTACCCACACCATCAAAGCTAATCTCTTGTAATACCCCTAAACATGTGATAAGGTCATACCATACCAACATAGCATATATACCTACCATACAATCAAACTAGTTGAGTATCAATCATACAGTCAGTCAGAAAGTTCTAAAAGAATTGTACATAACCCTATTATAGAACCAATCATACTACCATTTAATACTTACAGGACACTCCAACAAGTAGTAACAACTATACAAGCAAAACCAACTGTACAATCAAGTCATACCATTAGGTCATGCCATCAAGATGTACCAGCCATGAAGCAACCCATCCATACAGTCAAAACATACCAATTATTATGTTTGGCTATGCTGACAAACCAAATGAGCAGATTATTTCAAAAGACAGCCAAGGAGACATACATCCAGAGACAAATGCCAACAAATGGCATATAATCATGCTGATCTGCTCTGCCAACCAACGATTTCATCAAACCTTTCCGTCAATAACAACAACAAAGATAGGGTGAACAGCAGCACAATTGACATGCTCATTGCAGCTTGTGAGGTGCTTCCAGTGTGTGTGATGTAAATTGTGGTACTGACGGTGGTGCATGCAGTGCTAACTGCTATGCATACAGTGCTAAATGCAGTGCATGTAGTGCTTACTGCGGTGCGTGCGGTGATAATTGTGGTGCGTGCGGTGATAACTGCAGTGCATGCGCTGCTAATTGCAGTGCATGCGGTGCTAATTGCGGTGCATGAGGTTCTAACTGCAGCGTATGTTGTGCTAACTGTGGTGCAAGAAGCTGGATGTGATTGCATTAGCATAGAATAAGTGCTGTACATTTTGGAATGTCTCTTTAAAATATCACTCTAAGTAAACTGACAGCGACACGGTTATGTGCAGTCTCATATGAAAACAAAATTTCAGTTTTCTTATACTACAGCAGCATGCGAAAAACATTACCAATAAAAATCATTTATTAAGTTTCTGCAGCTTGAGACAATGTTTTATTTACTGTACAAAAATACATCATTCATATCAACATAATTTTAATTAAATATGGCCACCAGCATGACCACCAACCGACCATATTTAAAGCAATATTATTAAATCAAAAAACCAGATATTTCAACCAACACACAATATCCATTTCCATAACATGATCTCTGTCAAGAAACAAACCAAACTGCTATCCCTATGAAATAGTTCGATAAAATATTCTATCACATGTGACGTCGACTACATGAACCGATCCTAAGATCACTCGTTACCCACAGCCCATGACATTAGAAGAGAACCAGCAATACAAGAAAGAACATATCAATAGGTCGTATCAACAAGTCATGTCAGCCATACCAACAGACTAGCAGTAGTGACTCCTCAGTGGTGACTCCTCAGAACTACTGCACAATGCTGACTCCTCAGTGATGACTCTTCACTGCTGACGCCTCAGTACCGACACCTCACACGCCTCTTTAACAACTGAGCGATTTTCTTCGGTTGCAGTAATTTATATCACTATACTGCCAGTCGAACGCGAAGCTATGTTGTAATTCTCTATAATCAGATGTGATAAATCAGGATGTGCCTATTTGCTAATTGGATGGTGCTCACTTGTTCTCGGCTCTAGATGATTTACTGAAGCCAGGGTCCAACCCGAACCCTAAGTAACAATTTATTCATCCTTTTGACATAAAATATGTATCCTATTTTCAACACTGCTTGCTATTACGTCTATATGATACACAGAGACATTTGAGGTCTTGAAGGATTGTATCATCTTCATGAAAAAAACAAAAACTCGTACACCAATATTTTTTACAAGACTAACACCTGACCGCCACCGACTTATCACAATTATATATTTATACTTATATATGTATGTATATTTACACACACACACACTGTCGAACCCCGATGTAACGAAAATGTAGCTAACGAAAACAGCGATCTAAAGTAAAGATTTTTAAGAATAGCCATAAAAAAATTTCCCAAAAATTATGGAAAGAATAACATACCCTTGCTAAAATGGAATAAATTGCAATGAAAATATAAAAAAGTACATTCACTGGGCCATGGCAATAAAATGTGGGTATTTCTCAGTAGGTACTCTTAAACCATCTGCTGAAACACACAAAAAAAAAAAAAAAAGGTTAAAATTCGTATTAAAACTTCGGCGGTGGTGATTTGAGTTGACCTTGCGCGCGCTTAGCGAGTTGCACTTCGCGCGACGCATGACGTCACGAAGGGCTCCTTTGTCCTTCACCCGTGATTTTCCCGCGTCCATCCCTCTTCAAGCGCCTAGTTACCCTCCTCCCTTGCGACTAACTGCCATCCAACCACGCGCGCATAGCAACAGCGGCAGCCAATAACAGTGTGAGTTACAGATCTTCCGATTTTCCACCCATGAGCACCTTTTATCTTGTGACGAATGCCATTTTGAAACGTTTTTCAATAGTGCTGTTATAACTTTGATTTCTGGCTTTTCTTCTTGGATTTTGATTAGAGGTTGCGATTGGAACAGACCACACTGCCTGTCAGAGACCTGCTTACACTGATTTTTAATGGCGTACGATTTAATTTACGGTTTTGGATACAACACATTATGTCAATAATAGAGCCAGCAGTGTCTCACTTCTCTGTCGCACGTGACTCACGGTTGCTCTTGAAAAGCAGGTCGCGTCCTTCGCACCAGGTGTGTGCATGTCTGTCGGCTGATATTACGTGTGTCGCTACGGGCTGTCAGTGTGTTGAATAAATGAGGGCATGATTGTGGTGCAGCGTACAAACAATTGTTTATTTATTTATTTATATCATTTTAGTGAGAAAATTGGCCTTCGCACTGGCTAAAAATGTACGCTGGAAAAAAAACATATCCATGTTACGAGCCACATTGTTAACGCTATAGTGGCGGCAAGATCTACACGGCCTTGTAGGATGCATATTTCTATCCAAAAGACTTCTGCTCATTGGAATAAATTTGCATTTCGTTAATAAATCGTGTAACTTTTGTACAAAAAGGGCTTTCGGAAGTGGATTTCGCACTCTTTATAAGGTAAGCGGCACACAATGTTTGAACTTTTTTCTCGTTAATGTGATACCGTTTATGTTCTTGTTATAATATATTTTTATTCAGAATACTTCTTGCTCTTCAAATAAATTACAATTTATTTAATAAATCATTAAAATTTCGTACAAAAAGGTCTTTGGAAATTGATTTCGTACTTCTTAAATGTTAGGCGGTGCACTATGTTTAAACTTTATTTTCGTTAACTACAGATCGTTTATTGTCTTGTCGGGTACCATTTCATTTGCAGAACATCTGCCTAGTGAATTACATTAGCATTTAATTTAATTACAAGTGTTATTTTGGACCATCAATGACGCAACACTGTCTTAACTTGAAGAAACAAACACGTTTTAATACCAAAATGTTGGTGTTGGGAGTGTTAAAATAGGTAAAATTGAGTTTAACGATTTTCAGTAATCGTGACATTTTGTTAGATTAGGGTTCTACTGTGTGTATATATATAGAAATATCAGGTAGAAACATACATATTCATATATATAATAAATTAAAAATAATCTAAAATCTATATGTACACATATGCCTACAGACATATTAAAGTAATATATTATGTATTCATATTTGATGGTATCTGCATGCTTTCTTTTGAAGTGAACGAATATGATGGTTTTCTCAGAATACTTTAATTTTTTTAAATTTTAAATGTTTGACAGAAGGCCATCTATGAGCATAAGCTTGACTCATTACAAGAGGTGTACCAGAAATATTCCTCCAGTCAGATGAATTGTTCACAACGTGTTTCGTTAAGTGATTCGAGAGGGCAAGTTCATACAATGGGTAAAGGGTTCTTCAAAAGTTTTGCGAAATGTTTCGCAAACAGGCAGACATGCTTCTGGACATCGAAGATGCTAGCGAGTGTGTAGCTGTTTCGAGTCCCGATCACATGGTGATACCTGGATGCCATGGTGGCATCTGTTCTTTTAGATCAAGAATTCGTCGAACAACAGCNTCAATGGTTATGGGCATGCTCGCGAGTGTGCAGTATCGATGGTGAGTTATCCAGCATCTGTTCTTTTAGATCGAGAATTCGTCGAACAACAGCTTGTCAAACAGCATCGATCATGCACCATATGACAAATGGTTTAGGCCCGACTCCACACCCAATGAGCATGATGAATTATCTGCTTATTCAAATGAATACATCCTTTACTTAGAGGTTAGTTGTTATTCAATCAGCAAATAAGTATCATCTCGCCAGGAGTCAGTCGGCAGGAGTCAGTCGGCAGGTGGCTGTGAGAGGTCGGCATTGTGAGGAGTTGGTAGCTGTGAGGAGTAGGTGGCTGTGATGAGTATGTGTCTGTGAGGAGTATATGGCTGTGAGGAGTTGGTGGCTATGAGAAGTCGGCGGCTAGAAGGAGTCAGGCTTGTGAAAATATAGGTGTACGAGTTCATTTTTTTTCCATGAAAATAGTCCAAGCATTCAGGAGCTCGAATGTAGTTGTATATCGTGTATTCGCAATGGAAAGCATTGTTAACGATAGTATGCTTAAATTAAACCAAGAGAAAGAAAAAATTGTTACGAAGTGTTCGGGTTGGATTCCGGCTTCTGTAAATCATCTAGAGCTGAGAAAAAGTTGGCACCATCCACTATGCGAANGGCAGACATGCTTCTGGACATCGAAGATGCTAGCGAGTGTGTAGCTGTTTCGAGTCCCGATCACATGGTGATACCTGGATGCCATGGTGGCATCTGTTCTTTTAGATCAAGAATTCGTCGAACAACAGCTTGTCAAACAGCATCGATCATGCACCATATGACAAATGGTTTATGCCCGACTCCACACCCAATGAGCATGATGAATTATCTGCTTATTCAAATGAATACACCCTTTACTTAGAGGTTAGTTGTTATTCATTCAGCAAATAAGTAACATTTCGCAAGGCGTCAGTCGGCAGGAGTGAGTCGGCAGGTGGCTGTGAGAGGTCGGCATTGTGAGGAGTTGGTGGCTATGAGGAGTAGGTGGTTGTGAGGAGTAGGTGGCTGTGAGGAGTGTATGGCTGTGAGGAGTTGGTGGCTATGAGGAGTCGGCGGCTAGGAGTCAGGCTTGTGAAAATATAAGTGTACGAGTTGTTTTTTTTTTCCCATGAAAATAGTGCAAGCATTCAGGAGCTCGAATGTAGTTGTGTATCGTGTATTCGCAATGGAAAGCATTGTTAACGATAGTATGCTTAAATTAAACCAAGAGAAAGAAAAAATTGTTACTAAGTGTTCGGGTTGGATTCCGGCTTCTGTAAATCATCTAGAGCTGAGAAAAAGTTGGCACCATCCACTATGCGAANTAAGTGTTCGGGTTGGATTCCGGCTTCTGTAAATCATCTAGAGCTGAGAAAAAGTTGGCACCATCCACTATGCGAATGGGCACACACTGATTGCCCCTGTCTGACTATAAATAATTAAAACATAGCCTCGCCTTCGGCTGGCGGAATAGTAATATAAATTACTGTAACCAAAGAAAATTGCACAGTTTTTAAATGGACCTGTGAGTTGTCGGAACTGTGTGAAGGTGGAACTGAGGAGACAGCAGTGAAGCGTCAGCAATACAGCAAGTTTGATTGTATAGTAGGTATATCTTTTATGTTGATATGGTATGATTTGATGGTATATTCGGTTGTTTTGATGTATGAAAAGAAATTAGCTGCGATGTCGTGGACAGAATGGCTTAATCGCATGGTTCAATTGTATGAGCATAATGGTTTCATAGAATGTTTAGTTAGTGCGAGAGGGGCAGAGTGCTTGGATGGTATGTTTGGTTAGTTTGANAGCATAATGGTTTCATAGAATGTTTAGTTAGTGCGAGAGGGGCAGAGTGCTTGGATGGTATGTTTGGTTAGTTTGAGTAGATTCTATAATATGTTGGCACATGTTGAAGAGAGGTCCTAAATAATTTTTATATGACCTGTCCTGCTATAATACACCTCGAGTTATTTTTGTAGTAAATGTAAATGTCAACTAAAAANATAATTTTTATATGACCTGTCCTGCTATAATACACCTCGAGTTATTTTTGTAGTAAATGTAAATGTCAACTAAAAAAAAGATTTAGATGGTTAAAGGGCAAGGTCATATGACATAACTTAATTTGGTTGAAGGGATTTAATCCAAAATGGCANAAAGATTTAGATGGTTAAAGGGCAAGGTCATATGACATAACTTAATTTGGTTGAAGGGATTTAATCCAAAATGGCAGGGTGGAGAGCAGGATACTAAATCGATGTGGAATTATAGAGCACGAAAGAAAGAGGGTGGTCTGGTGGCTAAATCAAGAAGCAACATGGAATCCAAGACGGTGGTTCTAAGGTGCCGAGAAAATAGCAGGCAAATAAATATCGGAGGATGACATAGCATAAATAATTATCATAAAAATTGGCGGTCGAGCAGAAGTTAGTAATTAGGTGCACACTTGCTGTCATAAACAAACATGGTGTACAACAGTGGCACACTCTAACAGACGACGAGTTAACCAACATAATGGCCTTGCGGTAGCGACAACATCGCCTCCATCAAGCGGCAGCTGTAGGAAGGTATNCGACGAGTTAACCAACATAATGGCCTTGCGGTAGCGACAACATCGCCTCCATCAAGCGGCAGCTGTAGGAAGGTATCAGGAATTAAATACAAGATGGCGGATGATAGTGGCACACTCTAGCAGCAATAAACAACAAGATTACTGGTCCTAGTGGTGCACTCTAGCAGACGATGGGAGAACTACAGCAGACAACATCCAAGATGGTGAGTTCGAATGAAGCTNCCCTAGTGGTGCACTCTAGCAGACGATGGGAGAACTACAGCAGACAACATCCAAGATGGTGAGTTCGAATGAAGCTGAATCATTGTGAAACAAAATGATGATCGTAAACAACATGGTGGTCGGAGTCATAAATGTAATTTTTTTCTTAATTTTTAGAATATTTTTTAGATTTTTAAATTTTTTAATGTTTTTATGATTAAGCAGTGGTTGGTAAGGGGTGAGGGATGTCACGTAGGGCGTTGGGGTCGTGCAGGNTTTTTCTTAATTTTTAGAATAATTTTTAGATTTTTAAATTTTTTTATGTTTTTATGATTAAGCAGTGGTTGGTAAGGGGTGAGGGATGTCACTTAGGGCGTTGGGGTCGTGCAGGTGAAGGGTGGGGTAATGTTATATGTTCTTCGATATTTATTTATTTTTATTTTTTATAAATTTCAATTTTTTTATTATTTATTAAAATTTTAGTTTTTAAGGTCATTGGGGCTAAAGTCAAAGTTACTGGCATCCAATACGGTGGCTCAAGTCAACAATGTAATTTTCCCTCTAATTTTACAATTTTCTTTGTTTTTATTTTTTGCGATTTATTATTATTAGCACGAGGGTTAAAGTGTGTAGTTAATGACGGGTAGGGGAGTGTGAGTTTAACCTTATATGTTACTCTAATAATAAAGTTTTTTTTATTTAAGTGGTTTTTCTTGATTTTTTATGATGATTGGAGTGTAGTTGGCGAGAGGTGGAGATTTTAATTATTTTGGATGGCGGAGCAGGGGGAAGGGCGACACAACAGTATAGTTCCTAGATTTTAAGAATGAATTTTCTGACTTTTCTTGTATATTTTTATATTTTTTATGAGCATGGGTGACACGAGGAAAAACGATACGTGTTCTACAATTTTTAAAATAATTTTTTTATAATATTTTGAGATTTTTATTTTTTTTAATTACTGAGTGGTTGGTGGTGAGGGGTGAATGTGTTGGTTAGTGTGCTTGGGAGTGCAGGGGAAGGGTAAAGTAATGGTAAATGTTTCTCGATATTAGATTTTTATAGATGTTTTGTAATTTTTTCGTTTTTTATGATCTCGATGGTGGAAGGGGTGTGGTGAGAATGGCTATGGATAGATTGAGGGGGTGAAGACCTGCAGGTAAAAAACTATCCACCCGAATTGAAGGAAAGGTGCTTTGGGTGATCGTTTTTGCACATGGGGGTATCGGTACTTTTTTTTAGGGTAAAAAGGAAAATTTTAAGAATTCGAGATATTTTTATGGAAATTCAAGAAATTTTTATGGAAATTCTAGGGGTTTTAAGTATTTTTAAGAAATTTTGAGGGGAAAACGGGAAATTCGTGACTTCATCCAAGATGGCGTTCGGCACCATGGTGCCACAGCCCGCAACTCCTGGCCTTGGAAAAACTATTTCTATCTACTACAAGTTGTGCAGCAGGCTCCGCTGAGCGTCAGCTGCGTCTCACCCGCGTCAACCATGCCTCAAAGGCGGTGGCACNACAAGTTGTGCAGCAGGCTCCGCTGAGCGTCAGCTGCGTCTCACCCGCGTCAACCATGCCTCAAAGGCGGTGGCACTGATGTTTTTTTTTTTCCGATAACAGTTTTCGGCGATCCGGAAACTGATACGCAGATGACTCGTCGACGACAGCGTCACAGCGTTCTAAGTTGGCGTCAGACGCGTGACCTTCACCCGGCGAGCACGCCGCCGCGCCGGTACGCGGAGACCTCCCGTGTTTACAGCTCGGTCTTGATTGGCTGGGCAGCCGCCCTTCGCGCCTTGCTCTTCAAATAAAGGGCTGCCGGGCGATGAGGAACGTTGTTTGGCGGCTCCGAGTAACGGCTGTTATGAGGCTGGGCGCGACCGTCCCCGACTTCCAGGCCGACACAACACACGGTCCCATCTGCATCTACGACTGGGTCGGCGACTCGTGAGTACAGCACCTCCACTTCTTTGCACTTCCTTAAGAGTTCCGCATCCCTGACGCTTAAACTGAGTTGCAGAGTGCTCGAAATCCTAGTTTTTTTTTTNTGCACTTCCTTAAGAGTTCCGCATCCCTGACGCTTAAACTGAGTTGCAGAGTGCTCGAAATCCTAGTTTTTTTTTTTACGAAATAATTAAACGTGCCCCCAGTAGGTTTACCTACGAAAAGACATCATACTCCATACGAGGATCGAAATAGTACTGTTTCCGATAGATACACGCAGCACTACGAGAACACTGCACGACAGTTCCGAGCCCTGCGCGTAGCGGCGATGGCGCTCTTGTAGCGCGTGCCAGTGTAACCCTTATAGCTACCGCGTTTTTCAGCCAAAAAGGAAAAAAACTATGCAGTCAGGCGGGCCCCTTAAAGATGCAGTGTTCCGCACAGTCTCGGGCGAATGCTTCTACGAGACCTGCTGTCCGAGCCCGCATGCAAGCNCCTTAAAGATGCAGTGTTCCGCACAGTCTCGGGCGAATGCTTCTACGAGACCTGCTGTCCGAGCCCGCATGCAAGCAGGTATGGATGTTTCTATGGAATAACATGTCACGCTATACTTGTTGCCACACAAGTAAAGATGAGCGCATTTGTTAGAATTTTTACCTCTGCAACTGTAGTTAAGAAACGAACTCCACTCACGACTTCTGCCGTCTCCGTTTATGCACAGAGCTTAATAATTTTGTAGTGATAACGGGAAATTTAGTGTTAAATAAACACAAATTTTTGCCATATTTGTCACACAATGCTGTTAAAGCATCAACAAACAGGTTCGTAGTATTTTCTTATACTAGTTATTATTGTTTATTGGTCTTATCGCTGTTTCTCAAAACAAAAATTAACCAAATTATAACTATCGCCAATACCACACGTTACCACCCTCTCTCTGATCGGCTAAAATTTCAAACGTCTAGTAAACATTCCATCGAAAATTTCTCACAGCCAATTACGAAAACGTCCATGAAAACGGCCAGCAGTTAGCCAAAAAATCCTTAGAACCATATATACAAGCAGCCACGCAAGATTGCATGTAATCTTCCAATGAAACTTCCATCGTGGCACATGGGCTATAAGACTTGAGATTTAACTTAGTAGTTAGAAATAGCCGATTCTGCATCCCCTGGCATCCTGGTGGGGACAAGGGGACAAGCCGGCTGCCATCCTGGAACGTCACTAGACAACCTCCTGCTCTGTAATTCCTCGTAAAANTGGGGACAAGGGGACAAGCCGGCTGCCATCCTGGAACGTCACTAGACAACCTCCTGCTCTGTAATTCCTCGTAAAAAGCAGCCATTTTCCCTTTTATCCCTCAGAATACCTCTTTTCCCTTCAAAAATGCTTAAAATGTCTATAATTTCACTCTAATCCAGAAAAATTTCTCACAGAAATTTTTCTTACCAAAATTGGCATTAGTTACTCAGTCCGAAAATAGCATGACCCCACAAGGTGGCTTAGTGACTCCATTTTTCGGGAATAGGGGTGGAGGGTTTGAGGGGTTACCCTGACACTTTGTCATTCCACTTAGATTTTCTCATATTCCTTCTGGTCTCCTTTCAACTGGCGTCCTGGTGGGGACAAGTCTCATGCTCTATCATTCCACCTTGGTTTTCTCATACTCCTTCTGGGCTTATTTCACCTGGAATTCTGGTGGGGACAAGTCTCATGCTCTATCATTCTATGTTGGTTTTATCATATTCCTTCTGATCTCCTTTCACCTTGTAACATTCCGCCCGTATTCTCGTTAAGCTAATATTTATAATATTACAGGCTCACATGTGGGCGCCATCTTGTAACGTTCGGCACTTGTTACTGCCGACTGTTTATGTTGCCACGGCTTACTCAGGGTAGAAACACGAGACTCAGTTAATTGAACACTAGTTACTTAAGAAAAAAGTTCCATATTAGTTTGATATATCTTTTATTTATCTTTTGAATGACACAGTTCATCTACGAATGTCCAGTATGCAGAGTACGAACCTTTACCATTAAATATACTATTGCAGATAACAGTGCCACAGTCGTTTACTTAATGATGTTCTTAAAAAACTGACCCGAAGAAACTTAAAATGCGGCTACCTCCCACACCGGCTGAGAAATGATATATTAAAGTCTAGTTGCCGATGTGGGGGTTCTAGTCCTGCCCGAACGCGGCCTAGGCTAGCATTGTACTACGACGACTACTGTTCTGACCTGCCCTCACGGGCGACTGCCCCGAAGTACCTTCTTCCGACGACTGACTTCAAAAAGACTGCTCTAAGGGCAACAGACAGACACCCTTTTTGTGCTGCCTATCACCGCCCTCTCCTGAGATAAGCGCCTGGCATCTGCCAGCAGCGTAATCTAAAACTGCACGTGTCCTGCTCTCAACACGTTATCGATACTGCATTGTCAACAGAAACGAACCTCTCGTACAACAAAAACTTGTTGACATTGCCTGATCCACAGAAACGAACTAATCTAATTAATGCTGACGCTTCCTCAAACAACCAAAGTTCGAAACGAAACTGTAACCGTCCTCCTGATAAAACGTAACACGGCAAACGTCCTGCCGATAACCTACAAACACACACGTCTGCCGGATAAACACGGGAAACGAGCCACCACGGCTTTAAACTTGAACCCGATAAAATTTACGAAGCTTTCCAAAGCTTCAATACACACGAAAGAATTTTACATCCGAGTCCCGAAAAATTACGAATATTGCGTCATTACATTCTGGCATCCTGGCAGGGACGAGTATCATGCTCTGCCATTTCATATTGGTATTCTAATATTCCTTCTGGCCTCCTTTCACCTTTCACCTGGTGTCCTGGTGGGGACGAGTCTCATACTCTGCAATTCCAACTTGGTTTTCTCATATTCCTTCTGGTATCCTGGCGTCCTAGCGGAGAAGAGTCTCATGGTCTGTCATTACACCTTAGTTTTCTCATATTACTTCTGGTCTAGAGCTACAGTTTCAAGTATGCTATTAGCCTATTTATAAGCAAAGTTGAATTGAATTTCCGAACTGTATAAGGTAGAACCACCAAATTCATATCATAGTCATCCCCCCCCCCGACAAAGAAAATGGTCGCAGTGTCAAGTATGCCCTAAGTCTATTTATAAGCATAGGTGGCTCTAATTTCCGAAAAGTTTAAGTTATTGTCACCAAATTCATAACAAAGGAATCATCCCCAATAACGAAAGGGACCACATGGTCAAGTACGCCTTAAGCACACATATAAGCATAGTTGACTGTATTTTACGAAATGTTTAAGATATAGTCACCAAATTCATAATATAGGCATCACCTCTGACAACGAATAGTACAGCAGGGTCAAGTATGCCTTAAGCGCACTTATAAGCTTAGTGGACTGTAATTTCCTAACCATTTAAGATAGTCGCCAAATTCATAATATAGTCATCACCCCGAAAACGACAAGGGCTTCAGGACCAAGTATGCTCTAAGCCTACTTATAAGTATAGTTTTATGTAATTTCCGAACAATTAAAGGTACAACCATCAAATTCATAACATAGGCATCACCCCCGACAAAGAAAGGGTCGCTGGGTCAAGTATGCTTTAAGCACACTTATAAGCATAGTTTACTGTAATTTCTGAACCTTTCAAAATAGTCACCAAATTCGTAATATAGGTATAAATCCTCAGATGAAAAAAGGGCTGCAGGGTCAAATATGCCCTAAGCGAACTTATAAGCATAGTTGACTGTAATTTCCAAACTGTTAAAGATTTTATCACAAAATTCCTAACATAGGTATCACCCCCGATGGTGAAAAGCGCCGCAGGGCAATTATGCGCAAAGCTCACTTATAAGCACAGTTGGATGTAATTTCCGAAACATTTAATATACAGACACCAAATTTATACATAGGCATCGCCATCGATACTGAATAGCATGATAGAGAAAATTAGGCCTTAATCTCTCGTATAAGCATACTCGGCTGTTATTTCCGAACCATTTAAGATACAGACACCAAATACATTATTTAACTTCACTCCTGACGACGAAAAGGACCGCAGAGCAAGTATGTCTTAAGCCCTCGTATAAGCATAGTTTGATGTTATTTGCGAACCGTTTCAGATTTAGTCACCAAATTCATAACATAGTCATCGCCCCCCCGATGAATATGGTAGCAGGGTCAAGCACGCCCTAAGCCCACTTATACGCATAGTTACCCACCATTTCCCACCCACTGAAGCTATAGCAATCAAATTCATAAAATAAACATCTCCTCTGACGAAGAACCGGGTGGTATGGTCAAGTAAACTTTAAGGAATCTTATAAGCGTAGTTGCCCGACGTTTCCCACCCTCTGAAGCTACGACCACTAAATTCATATAATTGTCATCACCTCCGACTGCAATCCAGGATATAAGGACAAGTAGGCCTTAAACCCTGTTACAAGCATAGTTGGTCAGCATTTCCAAATATTTGAAGTTCGGGAACATGTAACAACCGTGTAAACATGTAAAGAAAAAATGAAGACAGGTATACATACAATTGCATCGAAATGTTACATTTGCATGTAGGAGTGTAGGGTATGAAATATCACACACATACGCATAAACCTGCATACACTCGACAATAACCCACCATCACACTTGTCGTCTGCTACCGCAAGTGTCTACCAACTCGGATCCCCTCAGCAACAGCTAGCCTCACTTCGTCCACTATCGTCCAGGTTCTACATAAATAAATAAATTAATGTGACAATGTATAAATAAATAAATGCTAGTATGGGTAANCACTATCGTCCAGGTTGTACGTAAATAAATAAATTAATGTGACAATGTATAAATAAATAAATGCTAGTATGGGTAAAATATGACAAACAACTATATGCGAAAATAATCATGATATATACAAATGCACTGCGCGCTTGATGAACATAGTCATGNCATATGACAAACAACTATATGCGAAAATAATCATGATATATACAAATGCACTGCGCGCTTGATGAACATAGTCATGGGTAATGGTAAAATACATACATAGTAATTTAAACAAGTATCATCAGTCCAGCACAAGGGCCGGCAGTCCGAGTCATCGTTTGCCTTAGTAACCCTTAACGACCAGTAATATACTGAAAAATAAAGCGGTATGCAATTGTACCTATAAGAAGACATACATAGTCGCAGGTTACNAACGACCAGTAATATACTGAAAAATAAAGCGGTATGCAATTGTACCTATAAGAAGACATACATAGTCGCAGGTTACACTAAAACATGTACGTATTTATATAAATAAGCACCATCAGCCAAACGCAAGGATCGGGGAAACCAAGTGTTATATATATATTAAACTGCCCTGTATATGAAAAATCAGTCACGTAACACAATAAAGGATTAGCATATATGAACGTATATCACGAGCATAATGTCATAACGAGTCANAACGACCAGTAATATACTGAAAAATAAAGCGGTATGCAATTGTACCTATAAGAAGACATACATAGTCGCAGGTTACGCTAAAACATGTACGTATTTATATAAATAAGCACCATCAGCCAAACGCAAGGATCGGGGAAACCAAGTGTTATATATATATTAAACTGCCCTGTATACGGAAAATCAGTCACGTAACACAATAAAGGATTAGCATATATGAACGTATATCACGAGCATAATGTCATAACGAGTCAAAATATATTTAAAAAAAAAAACCCGATGAACCCACAGTCCACAATAGTGATACCACTGTTGCTATCACGCCAAGAAGTTTAGTAAAAGCTAGATTGCACGCCGATATGAAAAATAACGTATAACCACAATAGTAAACCGCAAAAATGACTACAATGTAAGTGCGATACACATTACGCGACTTGTAAAGACTGTGTTCCTTTGCGTGCAGGAGAGACGTCACTGCTACACTCTGATACAAACATATATAAAAAACAATTAAAAAAGCAAATTATTATACGTATATAACAACCTGTGTATATTGCGCGAGAATCAAGTGCTGTACAACACATTAGTCGAAAAAAAATACTTGTGCGAAGCCCAGAAGTATAGGTGTAATACGGTCAGCACTGATACACACTGATGCAAACAGATATAAAAACAAAATGTAAAGGAAAAATAGTTATAAGCACTTATCAACCAGCGCAANTAAAAAACAATTAAAAAAGCAAATTATTATACGTATATAACAACCTGTGTATATTGCGCGAGAATCAAGTGCTGTAAAACACATTAGTCGAAAAAAAATACTTGTGCGAAGCCCAGAAGTATAGGTGTAATACGGTCAGCACTGCTACACACTGATGCAAACAGATATAAAAACAAAATGTAAAGGAAAAATAGTTATAAGCACTTATCAACCAGCGCAATTACATATTAAACAAGCGTCGGGTGCTGTAAGCTGTGTGTTAAACGATACTAGACAAGACCAGACTGTCCTGGTCAGTACAACAGAATAGCAAACAACTTCCTTACGAACCGAACGAAACGAAACCATCGCATTCAGAGTACAACCAACTGCCACAACACTAGCAGCAAAACACATCCGACCCGGCTGACGTAGCACAATCAACTAACACCGTGAGAATCTGTAAGGAAGCCCAGGTGGTCGACGGGCAGCGGAGAAACCGTGCAAATCACCATAAGTCGAACATATGTCACAGAACACTAGCCGAGAGAGAAACGCGTCAGCCTACAGGGTGGCCGACCAGCCGAGTCACACATGCACTTCCCTTTACGAGAGGAATTCACTTATACAGTACAAGGTAACTATTAATCCCATTTCAAATACTATATCTATAATTTTAAAACATACAATTTATAGGTCTCGCTCCGTGTCGCGCAGGTGGAGTGGTAGAAAGGAGCCTAGAAGGAATATGAGACAACCAAAGTGGAATTACATCGCATGAGACTNTCAAATACTATATATATCTATAATTTGAATACATACAATTTATAGGTCTCGCTCCGTGTCGTACAGGTGGAATGGTAGAAAGGAGCCTAGAATGAATATGAGACAACCAAAGTGGAATGACAGAGCATGAGACTTGTCTCCACTAGGATGCCAGGCGAAAGGAGACCAGAAAGAATATGAGAAAATAAAAGTGGAATAACCTGGCATGAATGTCAGGGTAACCCCTCAAAACCCTCAACCCCTCATTCCCCAAAATGGAGTCACTTAGCCACATTGTGGGGTCATGTTATTTTCGGACTGAGTGATTAATATGAATTTTGGTAAGGGACATTTCTGCGAGAAAATTTTCTGGTTCTAAGGGAAATTCGGGAAATCTTAAGAATTTTTAAGTGAAAAAAGGGGAATTCTTAGGTAAAAAAGGGAAAATTGCTACATTTCGCGAAGAATGACAGAGCAGGAGGTTGCCTCGTGACTTCATCCAAGGTGGCCGCCGGTTTGTCCCCTTTTCGCAGCCAGGACGCCAGGTGACGCAGAACAATCTTTTATAAGTACTCTTTACGACTTCTTTTCACAATGCGTGGAACATACAATAAGAGTACGTTGTAAACGTTTACCTTATTATACAAGTTTACGAAGCCAATAGAGGAAAACCAGCTTAGGCAACTGATTTTATTGGTTTTCTGAGCATACATGTTACCTGAGCGATGTGTTTCCGCCCGTAAATTTGTTATGTCGTAATTTTTACACGTCTTTGCGGTGCAAGATGACGTGCAAAATAAATGTGTCAGAGTGGAAAAACANACGTGCAAAATAAATGTGTCAGAGTGGAAAAACATTAATTTTTCTCACAAATTTTGCAAAAACAGTTGTCTATCATTCCTCTTTCTCAGTTTCTCTATTTTCTTCCAAATACTCGGTATAATAATATTTTGCATTATAACTATTTCTTACCAGGCATTACTAAAACACATACTTTCTTTCTGTTCTTATTCAGATTAATTATAAATGATACATTATTATTTATAAATAAGGTATATGTAAAAGTTAGATTTAACTAAAAATAAGATACTTTTGTGTCAACACAAGTGGGTATAAAACGCTTCTGATACATGACATATAAGAAACGACCAAACACGTCATACGTGAGTTAATTTTTGAAAGGTCTGATTCAAAAAGGGCGAGGATATTGCGAATAGCCTGTAATTGTCTCAACCCTTCATAATGATAAGCACGTTAATGAAGCGTACAGGTTTTTAGACACCGATATAACCACTCCAAGAAAGGGACATGATGGAAAACCATTTTTGCTAACTTCGTGAGCAAAATAGCTACTTTCTCAGAGTGCTGCATTTTCATCAAGTGCGTTAAAGAGGCTAACATGTTTTCTTATATTATAGCATTTTGCATATTTTTTAGTTGAGATAAGAAAAAAAACAGTCTGAAAAAAGAATGACAATAGAGGAAATAGACTAAGAAAATAACAAAACAAATTATAAAAAATTAAAATGTATTAAATTTTAAAATTAAATATATTAAAATGGAACACAATGAATACGTTGAGCTGCAGCTCAAAAAAATTGCTCACTTTATTATTAGGATACCATGAAAATATTTGGAAATGTGTTATGCGGTTCGCATTTATTTAAGTTAACTTCTGAGATAAAATTTACAGTCAGAACAGCCAGCTCCCACCGCGGGTGAACCAAGTTTGATATTTCAAACTCAATTTCAACATACTATCCCTGTGACTTCACTACTATGTTATATGAATCCAAACTTTGTGTTAACATTTTTTTTTTTTTTTATGTTAAGTGGAAATTCTTATATTTACGTTGAAAAATATGTTATTTTACACATGATTTGGTGTTTTTATGAAGTTGTCATCGTTTGTTATCACGAAGACATGGAATATCCTCAAAATGCATACATATCTTTTGTTCTTTAACACCTTGAAGCTATTCCTTAAAACTAAAGAATGCGCTGCAGAAAATAACTATTGACACAAGTAGGATTNTTCTTTAACACCTTGAAGCTATTCCTTAAAACTAAAGAATGCGCTGCAGAAAATAACTATTGACACAAGTAGGATTTTTTAAAATTACTGTTGATAAAATACCCTATAAGTGTTTCCGCTGGCGACAGTTAACAAGCGTGTGGTAGTTGCTATAAATCATATCCCATAACCCTCAAGAATTGTTTTGGCGGCACTACAAATACCCAGTGTAATTCATAACCCGACAGTAATGCGTCACTATTGGAAAATATTTGCTTACTAACATAACAAAACCCGGCATCTACAAAAGAGCGTTATTGCTTTGTTTATTAATATTTGCTTCCAGAAACTCGTAGGCAACCATTAACATGTCTCCATGTGCTCTTAATATTTAACGTTTTCGCCTTGTGTGAGGAACATAAGTGATAAAGCTATAAGGTCTAAAGTCAGAAGAGTGTTCGTGAAGCCCCTCGGTAGCAACTCTCGACGTGTGGTGTGTCGCATTGTCCTGCTGGAATTGTCCACGTCCGTCGGAATGCACAATGGACATGTATGGGTGCAGGTGATCGGACAGGATGCTTACGTATCTATCACCTGTCAGAGTCGTATCTAGATATATAAGGGGTCCCATTTCACGCTAAGTGCACACGCACCATAACATGACTGAGCCTCCACCAGCTTGAACAGTCCTCTGTTGACATGTAGGGTCTATGGATTCATGAGGATGTCTCCATACCCATACACGTCCATCCGCTCTTACAATTGGAAACGAGACTAGTCAGACCAGGCAACGTGTTTCACGTCTGTCACGTTTAATGAATCTTGTCAGTCGTCGTTTGTCCCGTTCGTTCACGATATTTTTCCGGCCACAACGATGACAAAGATTTGATGTTTTACCGGATTCCCAATATTCATGGTACACTCGTGAAATGGTCGTACGCGAAAATCCAAATGTTATCGCAGCCTCGGAGATGCTATGTCCCATCTCCTGTGCGCCGACTATAACATCACGTTCAAACTCACATAAATCTTGATAACCTGCCATTTTAGCAGCAGTAACCGATCTAGCAACTTTGCAAGACCCTTGTTGTCTTATATAGGCGCTGCCGAACGCATCGCGTTACTCTGATTGGTTCCATACCTCTGATATTTGCATACGCACGCCTATACCAGTTTTTTTTTTGGCTCTCCAATGTATAAAATGGGATTACCCATACACGTAAGGCAGTGAACTGGCATGCAGCGTTTTCGCCATGCAGCCTGTAGGTATGTGACTTTAAGCCTTGACCTTATCACTTGATTGGTGGGAAGTTTCTAGCAATGTAACTGATTTCCCAGATTCGCATTTATCTGGTAGATAAATTTTGAATTTGAGTTATCTAAATAGAAACGTTAAAGGGATCCTAAATAATCACGATGTCTTGAAAATACAACACATTAGCCGTACGATGTGTATTATAATTGTAGATAAGTAAACTGGGAACACATTTTACAGTTTCATAAAAAATACAGATATATAAAATCAGTTTTATACCGAAGAATCTTCGTCGGCATGAGTTAAGTGAGCAGCCGCCTGCTTAGGTTCTACACAAGCAACAAGGTTCACTGTGCTGTCGTTTTAGGCAGACGTCTGGTAGTCTCTTTGTTTTTTTGGACGTAGAAGTGCTCAACTTTATAGTACCGGTGGGCCTTCACATACATTCCCAACGTCCGTTGATTTCTCACTTCCAATATATCGTGGTGCTCCGTTTCTACGCCGGTTATTTGCAACGGTGTCTATTGCCCACAAAAGCAACAGTCCACAACCTGGTTTTTTCAAAAATGCTGCCACCCTTACCTGAAAGCCGATGAAGTTCTGTTTTTCAACGTCTGATAAATCGCACATTTTACCTATGGATAACTATTGTAGAATATGTTTCAACACGTAATACCCACCTATCCTGCTCGTGACAAATGTTTTATTTTATTGGCAATGCACTGGTGACGGCAAAGGTAGCAGGTGGCCATAATAGTGTGACTCCACCATGTATATATGCGAATTAAAAATTATTTTAAATTTATATATATATATGCCTACAAGCATATTTAAATAGCAAATTGTTGTGGAAGTATTTTTTGAGGTTTAAGGTCAATGGTCTGGGGACAAGGTACAAGGGTCATGGGGTCAACGATCTTTTGTCTTGAGTCTTGAGTTAAGGGTCATAAGTCTTGGGTTAAGGGTCTTGCATCTTGGGTTAAATGTCTTGTGTCTTGAGTATTTTGTTTTGAGTCTTGAGTCTTGAGTAAATGGTCTAGAGTCTTGGGTCAAAGGTTTTGAGTTTTGAGTCAAGTTTCAATGGTTTTTTTTAGGAATTTGTTGAATTTTTTAAAATTTTTTTTTGGGAATTTTACAATTTTATCGGCATTTTTTTGGGCGCAACGTCATTCAAGGTTACGGACACAGGGTCAAGGTCAAGGTCATACACATATAACATGGTTGACGAGATGGACACTGGTCGACCTAGCGAGGGTCTGTCATGTAAGGAGCTTAGTCAAGTTCAAGGTCACCCAGATACAACATGGTGGCCGGGTGACTGGAATGACAGAGCATGATGTCGGCTCCGGCTCCTGTACCGGCTCCCCAGCCCCTTGTGCCAGACTTACCATTTTTTTTCTACTCACAATATACTGAGCCGCAACTAAGCGTACAATATTTCAAGTTCAGAAATACTTCATTATAATTGCATCAGTGTTCGGCTTATTATTTGCTCACAAATTCGGCAAAAACTTTTCCAAAATCTTGTAATCTTCGATAATCGTTTTTGTATTTAATTTTTGTCCTACGCCCACTTAAGTAAAAATTCAGCGAATAGCTATACGATATCAATTAGTTAAGAAAAATTCTGCCTAGTAAGTTATCGCGGATTTCCCATGGAGCACTTTAAACTGTTTTCACTGATTATGAGCCACTTGACTGTTATAAGTTTCATAGAGAATATTATAGTTGTTTCACCATTAAATAAGCACGTTTGAAACAGAATTTACAACTCTCTATGATTTGTTATTTTTTTCTCTTTTTTTAACGGACAGACTAACTGACATGCTTCCAGTGATATTTGTTAAGAACTTAGGAAAAGTAGTTTCAGGATTTACTGTCACATTACAACTAACTTTTAAAACATTATCAATTGCATTTATTTTATTTAGTTTCTGTCTTTTTCGCGAACAATTAAGAAAGAGCTAGTAAATTAGAAACATGTTTACCTAACAAACAATTCAAGTTTTACTTGGTTGACGCATGAATATTGCCTGGGTTCGTGACAATGTTAAATCGCGCGTTAAAATTGATAGAAAAATATACCCTTTGCGGAGTTTTCAAAAGTGTTTAGTAAAAAGGGAACAGTTTATTAAAATAGCAATATGATTAATACTGGAAAAAAATATTGTAGATGACTACGATTCCCTTGCGTCTTATCATAATGCGCGCGGAAGAAACCAGATGTGTAGTAGAAACGATTATTAAAGTTGTTGTGGCAGGTGAATACGTTGGCTCACGCCGACTGGGTATCATCCTGAGAAACCTCAATTGGAACTGTTGTGCGTTGGTGCACTTGGCAGAAACCAACAGAAAATATCCAATTCAAGCTGAAGGAGAAATCACATCGATGCTCGCAGCTTATAGTAGAGTGGCAAGTGTTTGACATNAAAATATCCAATTCAAGCTGAAGGAGAAATCACATCGATGCTCGCAGCTTATAGTAGAGTGGCAAGTGTTTGACATCCAAGAGGGAAATATGATCCAATGATTTTTTAGGGAGTGTACGTGTACAGACTTTTTTTCTTAGTGTGCAAATTCTTGTCCCATGTTACAAACTAATCCAACGTGCAACACACAGCTACCAGCATATGGCGGACGGGGAGTGTGTTATTATCGACGCGCTTGTCGGGAGGTCAGATAGAAGCCGACACTTCACAGGAGCAGGTAGTGAAGTCATGGACCAATGGTGGGATTGATATTAGTTGGGGGAAATACTGCAGACATCACATGAGAAAACCTGCCTCGCATATATTTAGCTTGCCGTGAACCGCACACATCTGCAGTGTAAGACTGTCATAAAAATACTTTTATTAACAATTCAATTAACTTTTGACACATGGANAACCGCACACATCTGCAGTGTAAGACTGTCATAAAAATACTTTTATTAACAATTCAATTAACTTTTGACACATGGATGGATTGGTATACATAGAGGCGCAGAAGTAAACTTCCCAAAAATTAACGAAATATTATGAAAGTTAAGAAACAAAGAGTCAAAGTGATGTCTCTTAAGACTCGTGATTTTGCACAGAGGCTAAAGACGCCAGAATATTTCCATTGTAGTGGCTCCAACACACTCGTATTATACAATCTCTGCTCAGAAATGTTACACCACAGTCGTGGAGATCGCCCCACAGCGTGGTCAGTCTGACCTCCTCGACACACAGCACGACGCCTGAGATAGCAGTCACCAAGTGATCAGTATTGTTTGTGTTGTATGACCATTTCAGTAGTGGT
>NQII01008977.1:0-61146 GCA_002778355.1 Clitarchus hookeri | reverse complement strand
TTAATGATGTTGCTTTTCAAATTTTACTTAATCAATAAAATATTTTTTTGGGGGCAATTAAAAACACTTTTGGCCCTATCCTAACAAATATTTTGTTCGCTGTTCTCACAGTGTGAGAGTATTCAGTTAAAATTGTACGCAGTATAAATAGGGAATTTTCATTTTTAAACTTTGTCATAAAATATGTTTATTTCATCGCAAAACAGCTATATGCGGATGATACATATACAGGACAAGGCAGGTGGCTGTTGGATCACAAATTACACTACAGACCATGAAGTGAACATGGCGATTAGAGTACGCATTCCAGCAGCGTAGTAACCAAATACGAGGCACAATAATTAACTGCATTTATTCTTACACAAATTTTAAAACTGCGAGATTTTGACTAAAATTAGCACACTGTTTATATAAATGAGTTGTTTTGCTATGCTAGTACACTACTATCGTCTAATTTCTAACGCAAATAATATATCCTACTAATATTATAAATGCGAAAGCCTGTGTGTGTGTATGTTTGTTACAACTCAGCTCAGTAACGGCTGAACGGATTTTGATGACATTTGTTATGTAGGTACTTTGGGTCATGGAATAGAACAGAGGATACTATTTATCCCAGAAAATTGTACGGTTCCTGTGGAATAACAACAAAACCTAATTCTGCAATGGCTGGAAACGTGACCGAAATATTTTTTTTTTCCTCTGGTGTCAGAATTTATCAGGCCACCCAAGGACGTCTGAAATGGTTTAATGGCTGCTATCAATCGATAAGAGCCGGGACCGAATATTTAACATGCCCTCCGAAGTCCGGAAGCGCTCAGATGTTATACTACTTAACAGTCACCCATCGAAATGTGTGCCGCTGGGAACGTTGCTGAAATTTGGTGATCGATTAAGATCCCTCATCCAAGCGCAAAAAGTAGTTACTAGGCACACTTATTTATAGAGTTACAACTTGATGAAACTCACATTTGAATTTCATACATTGACGCTGGAAAGCGGTAATGTGGTAACTACGCAATTGTTGCACAGATAAACTCCAAAAACAAAACCCTACTTCTTGGCTATCGGGTAAAAAAAATTTCCTTCCTTTTGGGTTGCCGTTATCAGTTGAAAACCTAGACCAACATGGTATAATTTTAAAATTCTGTTGTAACATAAATTAATTGTCTTTTCCCAATTTATTCATTGGTGTATCACTGTAAAACTCAATTGTACCCGGGCGAAGCCGGGCCTGTTCGCCAGTAATTTATATACGTAAAATTAGCTTATTCCTGAAACGGCGGATTCCAGTTTAAAACAGGATGTAAGCAGACGTAATTTTATTGTTGAATCACGTGAATTCTACATCTGTTTTGGCGATTCTCGAGGCAGCGTCAAGGACGCGAGTAGAAGCCGAAAATCGGTTTACCTCATCTTTAGTCAGCACTTAAAAACACCTGAGAAACTGTCGTGATGGACTAAAGTAGATAACGCGGAGGAAACGGAATGTGTGGGTGACGAAATTGGGAGTAACAAGAAGAAACCCCGCGACAAAATGGCGACGTCAGCCACGTTTTCCACAACTGAAAACATGGAAAATACCCCCCCCCCTTCTCTTCAAAATATCGGACACCGAACACGCGGATATATTCATCAAAAAATAAATATGTTAGTACTATGCAATTTTTCTCTCGGTGTTATTTAATTTATTTTAACGGACACACTGATTTTGAAATAACCCATTATAATTTACAAATGTGTAGAAAAACTATTTCCGTGCCTTTTCCATGCATTAAAATAATTTATATTTAAATTGTTTGGCGACTAATGTGTTTGATTTATTGTTATGCTTATTTAACGTACCCTATATTAGGAATCGTTTTGTTAACTACTTATCTACGTCCGTGGAAATCTCATCTTTTTAACTAATCGGCGCATAAACTAAATTAACCGGACGGTGACAACGTAAATGTTTTGTATCGCGGAATGAATGGAAGTGGAGAGAAAGTCAGATCAAACGCACTGGTTTAAGATGAGCTGGTTTAACAGCGCGTGCAGTGCTTACATAAGCGATCTTTTAACTACGTAAAATGTGTTATGTATTTTAATAAGTCTCGAAACTTTAACTGCTACAGCTGAATTCTGTAAAGGATGTCATAAAATTTTTACATTTGTCCGTGATATTTTGGGTTATATTCCCGGGTAACACGTTTTGCCTTATTTTGATTTAACTTAGGTTATTTTTCCATGGGCTACTCTCGATTTGCAAACAAGGCGTACAAGCCAAAGCATCAATTTGAACGAAATAATTTAAGAATCTTCAATGTCAATGCGGTATTGGTAAGTTTGAAGAAATTATTTTATAACGACAATCGTATGTTATACTATCGTAGTCGTGTTTATATTTTAGTCTCTCAAAAAAAATTAGACTTAAATTTGATACAGAAAATGTATACTTCAAAACAAGTCAAGAGAGGTTATTACATTCCCCTCCTTACCCGTCTACCAGGAGCAAAATCTGGCTCGGATATTAAATAACAGTTTTCCGATTTGTCTAGCATTTAATTAAAGCGATTAAATTGTGGAATAATTTGGGAAGATACACACTTACAAAAATAAGCTATATTCTGGTCTTTATAATAGTGTCACCGCATGGATATTACTTCACACACGAAGATATTCGATATTATTCTTTATACGTATATTGTATTTATTAATAAAAATCTTTAACTATGGAAACTTAAATTATTTCAACGGCAATAAAACCACTCGTGAAAATAAATGAAAAAACTTTCGAAGATATTATTGTTGCTTTTTCTGTGGGTCGGGGTACTTGAAGATTCAGTAGGACCTGCCGACAGTGATTAATTTGTTTTCACCATTTTAAAATAAAACTTTAATTGCCTACAGGAACAAGAACATTGGTTACTCTTGCAAAATCGATGCGTTGAGCAAGCAGCTTACCTGTAGTGAGTGTTTGTATAGGACAATCTTTAATAATAGGATTCGGGAGACGGGTTTTACTACGATCGAATAGCAGTTACCGTAGTCAATACAGCCACTCTCANATTCGGGAGACGGGTTTTACTACGATCGAATAGCAGTTACCGTAGTCAATACAGCCACTCTCAATACCGCTTATATTTCTGCGATGCCAAATGATGCGCCGATAAATTTTGATTTTGAAATATTGCCAGCGTAATTTCCTTTTGTCTCAGAAATCTAAGTGTTTTAACAAATTAAACTTTTCAATTTATATATTTTTTCATTTAAAAACCAATATAAAAATAGCATTCACCACATTTAAGAAAAANAAGTGTTTTAACAAATTAAACTTTTCAATTTATATATTTTTTCATTTAAAAACCAATATAAAAATAGCATTCACCACATTTAAGAAAAATTTTATTTATCATTATATTTTATTTGCGAATAACCAATTATCAAATGTATTGTATTATTCTCATTACGCGAAATTATGAGTAACAAATCTAATAAAATATAAAATTCTTAAAGTGGCCGCGGTGGTGTAGTAGTTGGACTATTCGCCTCCCTACTGGGCGAACCGGGCTCGACTCCCGGCGGGGTCGCTCCCGGATTTGCGCATGTGGAGGTCGTGCTGGACGATGCCGCTGGTCAGCAGGTTCTCTCGGAGATCTCCCGTTCCCTCCACCCTTTCATTCTGGCACAGCTCTATACGTCGCATCCCCCTCATTGACGCTCAAGTCTTAGTTGTTGAGAGCCGTCCAAATCTATCCACTTCAAATATATTCTTAAAAATTGAACCCTAATAAATGATGCCTACATTTTACCTGCAGTTTATAACGCGTTTTGGTGTTGTCCAAAATTTGTTATACAAAATATTATGAAACAAGAACCAAAATATCAAACAAATAGCCTTTATTTGCTATTCTCTTTAAAACACGCCTTGAGAACCTTTGCCAGTCGGATGACGCAAATTTTGGCACGAAGATTGCTTCTCGAACTGCGGAAAGCACAGACCGGAATGTTTGCAATTGCGGACTGCGCCTTAGATGGTGCAAGCAGAGGAAGTTAAATCAGCGGTAGGTTCGTTAAGCGACGTCAGCATTCGTTGCTTCCTTTCGCGCCGTTTTCTCCTCGCGCAACTCGATACCTCTTCTCCTCAAACCGAGAATCCAGCAATTATTTCCTCTCCGGAAAGGAGCAAATTTGCTGCCGAGAACTCGACACTTTTTCTCCTCTCTGCTCCGGCACTCCCTTTCTTTTCACCTCAAACCTACAGTCCCCCCCTTCCCCCTATTTTTACCCCCACTCAACCCTTAATGAAATTAATAGCATAGGCATTAGCGGCAACGGGAACTTCGTCTGCGCCCTTCAGTTTCAAGGAGATACTGTTGCAGTAATTACATACTCCTGGAAATTGTTAGAAAGACTTTGAAAACGTCTAAGAGAGCACGTCCTTTATCCTTTCGCTATCTTCTTTTTCCTCGTCTGCCCCCCACCCCTTGTTAGTGCCACATTAAATTATGTTACATTATCTTTTTTGCTGCCGTGTCATTCTGAAAGCGACGCTGTTTTTAATTGCCTTGCGCGGTTTTGACATGGTGCAGTTTTATTTTGCCACATTCATAAAGTTGCGTCACGTGCAGCAAGTGGCGTCTATGCAGCAGGAAAGATGTTCTCGTTCGCGGATATTTTGTATAAATAAATACCACTACCTAAAAAAAAAATTCCGTTATGTTGCTGAAATGTAAAATATTTCAATACATACTTCAAAATGTATTTGTCTTGCAGTTGACTTTATATTGTAATTTAATATCCGTTTTAAGGATAAAGAATATTACAATTTGAAAATAAGTGCCTGAGATACTAAAATAATGTACGTTTGGATGGCCTACCATGACGTAATTTGCGTGTGAAAAATTTGGTTGAAATCAGATGATTGATCTCCTAGATCTGGCATAAAAACTTTACTTTTCGAAACAGGGATTATCTTATCAAATGGCTTAAAAAGAGTTTCTGTATAAGATGTTTCTAATAGATACTTTCGGCGTAAAAGCTTGATTGAAATTGTTAAATTGTTAAAAAGATATGCCAAACATATAAAAATATTTATATGGCCGTTATTTTGAAAACCATTGTCGGACACCATATTAAACACGTAATTTTACGTTGCCTTCTGTAGGTTTGCACAATTTGGTGGAAATAATAGAATTGTCCTGTAAATATGGCAAAAAGTTCCATTTACTCACATGAAACTATTTTACATAAAAACCTGCAAAAGAGGATCTCTGTATGCATAAATTATGCTCCTAATTAATATTGTTGAATTTTTTTGAAACGTTTAATTTAAATAACAAATTAACATAAATTAATTATATAAACCCCATTAAAATATGCTTACCCCGCTTACCCCACATATGATACGTTAATTGGCATACACTGTAGCAATACTTGCGTGAAATTTTGGAATGAATCGGTTGATTGGTTCTCAAGATATAGCATAAAATCTCCATTATTCATGTGACGATCTTCATACATAGAGTACATTCGATGATTGTGATAGAAAAAATATACAAAGTTAAATTTAAATATGAAACGTAGCATCGTTAATACCGCACATTAAGCTGAAAACGCTATCTATAGGTGCCATTTAGAAAATAAGAGACTTAAACACTTAAAACATACAAATTAATATGGCCCTCCGCAGTACAATTTCTTCGCCAAATTTGAAAGAAATGGTATGATTGTTTCCCGAGATACGGCATAAAAACTGTATTACTTAGTGTGGGGCTATTTTACAAAACAGCGGAGAAATAAGGCTTTGTATAGAAAATTTTTATCAATATAACAGATACTGCCAGCAACTTAAAAGTTGTTTTGCATTTGCATAGATAAAAAATTTTGATCTAAAATGTTTATATGGCCAACATTTAGAATCTATGTGTGTCTGGCCCTCCCAAAGTTTATCAGTTTATCGGGCCTGCCACAGCGCTACTTGTTTGCGAAATTTGGTATAAATCGGTAGTTTTTTCTTAGAAATCGAGTAATTTTAATTTGTTACGTGATACTGCTTTAAAAAATCGTGGACAAACGAGATTTTATGTTGACACATTTGTTGGATCTAATGCATACAGCAGTCAAAAAGTTTAATTGGAATTAATTACATTTTTTCTAATTTATGACATGGAAAACTAAAATTGCTATATGGCCGCCTTTTTTTATAATAAGTGACTCACATAACTAAAACATGTCAGTTAACATAACCTACCTCAGTACTACTTTTTTGCATATTCGGTAGGAATCGGTAAATGGTTTCCCGAGATAGGACATAAAAACTATTCATTCGCCTGGTACTATCTTACAAATTGGAGGAAAAAAACAGCCTCCGTGTAGACAAATTTAATGTTTGTTATTTATACTCTCAGCATACAAAGTTAATTATGAATTTATTAAATGGCTTTGAAGATATAGCATACTATGCTAAAATTCCCAGATGGCCGCCATTTTGAAAATTACTGTCTGATATACTTGAAACACATTTGTACCTAACAAATACCGCAGTTCTTCCTGCTTGCCAAATTTGGTAGGAATCTGTCAATTGTTTCCCAAGATATTACACAAAAAAATATTAAATAATATAGTACTATCTTACAAAATGTCGAAAAAAAGTGGTTGTATGGCTTATATGCTTGTAACAGATACTGCCAGCGTACAATATTTGGTTTAAATTGTTCAAACTATATGATAGTTATTACAAATAAACCTAAAATATCTGTATAGCCGGCATTTTAAAAATAAGTGCTTAAAAAAGTTCAATTATTTATATTTACCTGGCTTATCATAGTATTACTTACGTGCCAAATTTGGCAAAAATTGGTTGATTGGCTTTGAAATATAACGTAATGTGGCATTATCTTCCAAAATGGCTGGCCAAAAACAATATTTATCACTGAATTCAATGCTTGCCAGTTTCTCTGTCAGCATACAAATTTTGGTTTTAATCGGTTCTTATGATTTTTGAGATATGCCTTATAACCCTAATTTCAAAATTGCAGCCATTTTGAAAGTAGGTGCTTGGCGCAGTCTAAAACTATAAACTTCAGTTGTACTTACTTAGTACTATATGTGTACCGAGTTTGGTGACATTCGGTTAACGCGTTCGAGACGCACGCACAATAAACACACAAACACATAACACACTCGCAGACACACAGACAGGAAAGATGTCACAAGCCTTTCTTTCCTTCGAAANTTAAACACACAAACACATAACACACTCGCAGACACACAGACAGGAAAGATGTCACAAGCCTTTCTTTCCTTCGAAAAGTACGCTAAAAATGCCTGTGATTCATGACATATTTGGGAAACAACAAAAAAACCTCATACATGAGGCGATCATTTAAAAGTTTGATTCAAAAGTGTGAAAATATCCGCGAATATATTATACGCAGGTGTTTTGGGACGCATTTTCGACTTAAACCTTGTACTAACACCTACATATAGAGTTGTTGGTTTATGAACGAAATATTACAAATTTCCATCCTCTTTACAATGCCTAAAATAAAGGGCGTTAAAACTATTTTAGTAAGAAAAGTTTTTGACTTATATTACGTCATTAAATTTAATAAACAACAAAACAAACTAAGGTTGTGAAATTAGTTTTAAATTTGTAACTTAAATACGCAGTGNTCATTAAATTTAATAAACAACAAAACAAACTAAGGTTGTGAAATTAGTTTTAAATTTGTAACTTAAATACGCAGTGGCTATTACTGCCAGCTCACAAAAACGAACAAATTTTTATGGCTGTGTAATTAAATCTTAGTGAATGTAATCTCTAAAGAATTCCCACCCATTTGAAAATAAATTAAAGATTTGATGTTTCGGACCCAATCGAAAAATGTGTTGGAAGTTACAAACACCTATATTGTTATCATGTTAAATAGCACACCGCAAGTAGAAAAACCTTTTTTTTTTATAAAGCTTTCATATGCATCGCCATAAAATGATAACGTCGCCTTTGAGTATGGGCACCTGGTATTTGAGAAATTATTGAATGAAGAGATGTTATTTAAACATTTTAAACCAATTTCATTTAAATGATCAGATAACTTTAATTGATACGCTTCGTAGCTGTCAGCCTGAAAAATGGCAAGGGTTTATAATAGGAGTAACATCATTATATTGGTAAATGTAAAATAGGAACGTGGCTTTTCACAATTATGCTCGGTCAATAACGTAGCAAAAGGTAAATATGAGTGCGTAGTATACTGAATTGTAGGCTGCGCATTAATATTTTTGCATAAATGTGACCCTTATTTTGAGCCAGAAGGCACAAGGAGGGGTCTGTCATGATACCACCCGCAAGGTGAAGCAGGCATCTACAGTACATATAATTTAATTTCACAAAAACAAATTTTACAGTAGTATAAGTACTTTTAATCTTGCCCTGTCAGCATTATATTTAGTTATTTAATTTTTAGATTTGTATTTAAAAAAATCATTAATTTAATATTCCTGTTGTTCCTTTAATTTGTTTTTGAAAATATATTTATTTCATGATGTGATTTCATATGGCAACTAAAATACACATAATATTATTAAAAATGTAAATACTAGTCTTCGACTATTAAACACCGTAATGCACGCAAGCAAAGTAGAGGCGAGTTTGACTTTCGCACACACATTAATTGCCCCGTCAACTCTGAGGCGCATGGCGCTAAACTGTTGTGCTCTTTACGTCTCTATTCCAAGGGATAAAGGGGCCGCGGATGCTGAGCGGTTAGCCTGCTCGCCTCCTACCAATGCAAACTGGTTTCAATCCCCGGCTGGGTCACCGGATTTTAATACATGGGAATCGTGCCGGACGATCCCGCTGTTCGGCGGGTTTTTTCGGGGATGTCCCTTTTCTCCAGCCCTTTCATTCCGGCGTCACTCCATACTCACCTCAACCAGCCTCATCAGCTCTCAAGACCCCACTGTTAAGATCAGCCCAAATATCTTCACTCACTTATTTACTCCAAAGGATAAAACTATAAATCGCCAATTTGCTCAGAATTCATAATAAGACCGTTAGCAAAAATATAACTTCGTGTGTGTGCATCTCTATGTGGTTAACGATGGTGGCTGATTGTAAAAAGTAATATATATACACCATCTTTGATAAACAAGTACCTAGATACCAGTATATAATACAAGACAATTGAGAGATCACACAACACTTACGTATAATAAAACTTGCATAACATTAGTACCAATTATAGACTATTCACGGTAAAGTTAGTACTTTTGAAAGTCCTCTCATTTGAAATAATATAAAATTAAATATTTTACTTCAGTCTTAGACATTAACTTCCAAGTGCGGTGTGAATCTACACACTGTGTTTACTACTTATATGACAATATATTTTTTTTTATGTGCTTCAGATGATAAAAAATAGCTGCAATAAAAATGTAACTAGGGCTTGAAAAGTTTTCACTTTCCCTTGAACAGCCAATAAATGAACATCACTTGGACGTTCTCGTATCTGGGGCAAATTGTTTGATGAAATTCTCTGTTGCTGAATAATAATTCTGCCTGATGTTTATTAGCTGAAATGAATGTATTTAACAAATGTGTGGTTAATTTCCATGTGCTATAGAAGTTTTATGAAGAATGTGTGTTACAATCATGTACATAAAAACACGTTTATCAAGTAAAATTCATTAAAAAGTTGTAGACATTTTACAGTATTCTCCGTTCCTCAAAAAATGTGTAGTCTCAAAAGCAAAAATTTTATACCCGTTTTCCATTTTAAATGATTTCATAACAGCACAATTTCCCATGTTTAGCAGAATGCCTACAAAATATTACTTTTAAACATGGTCAAAGTTGCAATAAATTATGATAACTTCACGAAATAAATTAACTTATAGATGACAATATAAACATTTAGCATAATTAAGTCTTGATGTACATAAACTAATACTATGAAAGTATTTACCAAAAAATTATATCTCTATGATTTACTACTTTCCGTCCTTAAATTTGAACCTGATTTCTCAGTTTTCAAAAATATTTTATCACTATTTAAGCTAACATTTTGACATTAAGTAAAACAAGAGCAACTGGTGATAATACAATAAATTTTCTCAGAGTATGCAGAAAACAGTGCTATTACACAGAAAACCCTTTATCTAACTGATAAATATATTTCAACATTTGATGAAACGCTTGCAAGTACCAACATTTCTGCTTTTCGTGATGAAAAGACAACTCCAGACTAACTGCGGTGACAAAATATGTATGGTCAGTGGTTTTGATCTAGAAGCTAACGGAATAAGTTCTTCCCGTATTTGACGTAGCATTGGAAGAAGTGAAGACTGATACGGAAATATGTGTGATACTTTCCAGAAAGTCAGTAAATGAGTGAAAGTATTTGGGCGGCTTGTAAAATCAAGGTTTTGAGAGCCGAGTAGGGTGAAGCTAGGTGAGCATGAAGAAGCACCGGAATTAAAGGGTGGGAAAAACGGGAGATCCCCGAGTAAACCCGCCGATTAGTGTCATCGTCCTGCATGGATGCCCACGTGCAAAAATCCGGAGGCGAACCCGCCGNAGTCTAACCACTACACCACTGCGGCCCCAGAAATAAAGCTGTGAATAACTGCACTGTTGGCATCGGTTCCATAAAACCGGTATCCCATCTGTCCCCTTGTGATGAAGGTTGACATAGAGAAGGGCAGCAGTCAAACATGTGGTGATGTTGCCTAACGCTTCCAGGTGTCTAATGGAACAGTCAGATTCCACACATACACCGCCTAGGGTAGGCGTTCAAATTGAGCAAGTGCTGCGTACCCCACACACTGCAGGAAGCCAACCAGCGACGAGCAACAGCCGGTTTCTTGTTTCTTTCTCGGCGACGCAGCACACCCATATTCGATCGAGTGCTAACCGGTAATGAAAAGTCGGTCGTGCACGCCACTCCCAAGCGGGCCAGGCATTGGTTGTCAACACAGGACCCTGTGCCTCACATACGCAGGATCACCACTACATCAACGCCAAGTGGTTCTCTACGAATGGGCCAAACGGTCAGTGCGGACGTGTACTCACAGCAGTTGTAGAGTGTGCAACATGCACTTAATAAGAGCCGGCACAGGGAAATCTCAAAGGTGTAACCCTCATTTACGACAACACCATATCGCATGTGGTGTGGATGGACAGGGATAAGATACAGGGACTTCAGTAGGAGACACTGTCTCATCCATCGTACTCCCCGTACCTAACGGCAAACAAATCAGCACCTCTTTCATTCCTTGGACAACCACCTTCCTGAAATCCTATGCAAAGAGTCAATCTTGCAGCAGACATTCATGGCCCTGATTCTTTTATCAGCAGTGCATTTTGCAGCTGGAGACACGCTGGCAAAAGATGCTGGTGGCTGATAGGGTTTACTTTGAGGACTAAGTGTATGCGACATTAGCTGTATAGGCTCTACTTATTTGTTTCTGACGATCTAAGACGGCAAGAACTTATTTGATTACCTTGTATGGATGTATATAATAGATCTCAGACAAAAGAAAAGTTTTTCTGGCGTGGTAAATAGCATGTTATTATTAAACTTGTAATAATCCCACAAATATATTCAGTTTACAATTTTTTTGTTAAAAAAAGGGTTGGTAAAATATTCGTAGCTTCTATATATCTGATAAAAAATGCTACTCTTTCGCAGAGATTAGATTGGGGTCAGATTAAATAAGCCTAATGTCAGTTTACTATGAAAACCTACTAGATAGCATAGCTTAAAATTTAATCCTTGTATTTTCCCCTAAATACATTTTCTTATGATAATATTTTAGCACTGTAATTTACCATTGTGTTTTAGCGAAAAATACACGCAAGCAATGTAAATTTTATGTGTAATATCTTGAACTCTTCTGCTGGTTATTTCCTGAATTTAGTAAATTTGGCTATTTATAGCAACTGTTCGCTCCGGGGTCTACGTTTGATTCTGATTTGGCGACTAGAGTGCAACATATTTCACTACTGCTATCTAACACTCGATTCCTTGCGAGATCCCGCTGGACTGTTTTATCGAGGGGGAATGAGACGGACGTTTGGGATTTATTGGGGTGCTCCGTTTTTCTTCTGCACTGCAGTCGTGCACCGCTCCATCCAAGGGTGTCAAACTACACGATGCTTTAAAATTTATAAGAGGCTGCCCATTCTAACTTGCAGGCTTGTCAGCTATTGGAAAATATCCCTCCCTTTCAAACACTTCCTCGTCAGTACACGTTAATGAAATTTATATTTTTAAGTGTCTCCTATGTAAGACATTAAAACTTTAGCCCATGCATGTTTTCTTAAAACTTTCTTGAAGCCATAATAAAAAAAATATTTTCACACTATATATCCGCCTAAGTTAGTTTAGAAAATTATAGGAAAAAGACAGCGCGCTGCATTTGCGCGCGATCAGTTTATTAATATTTCACACGAGAACTATTTTTTACTTGGTATTACCAACAGATTGATTGTGGCCATGAGCGTCGGGAAGGGAGTGCTTAGGTGGAAGGGGAGGGGGTCCCTTCCTAATCTCGCTAGGGGGCGCAGGAGATACAACAAAACTAAGTTGCTTTAAGTTTCGTTGGAGAGAATTTGAGAGATTTAAGCGGATCTTAACGTCGAGGTCTCGAGAGCAGTTGAGGGCGAAAATACGTGAGTATGGAGCAGCGCCGGAATGCAAGTGCAGGGAAACGGGAGATCCCTGAGAAATCCCACTGATAAGAGGCATCGTCCGCTACGATTCCCACATGCGAAAATCCGAGAGCAAGGCAAGTAGTCAGACCACTATACCATCGCGGCCACACTCAAATGGAAATCAGTGATAATACTACAAAGTTATATTAATACTGGTGTTTTATGTTAAAATATGTGTATCTTAAGCAATTCGTTTGAAAATATTGAAAAAATTGTGTTCAGAAATAAATTTTGGGTAGAGGCTCTTTTTGCAGCACTCGAGGCTCCAATATTCTCTAAAAGACACTGCCCATCCTCCTTAACCGAAAAAGGTCACTACGGCCGTGTTTGGGGCAGCTGTCTTCGNGATTCTCTAAAAGACACTGCCCATCCTCCTTAACCGAAAAAGGTCACTACGGCCGTGTTTGGGGCAGCTGTCTTCGTGGTAGTCCACAGCCATACACAGCAGATGACCTCAATGCGGGAGAAACGGTACTTGTAGCCCTTGCACTGCGCAGGACGCAACCACCCCAGCTGCCTGGAAAAGCGGGTTGCGTTTTGANGAAACGGTACTTGTAGCCCTTGCACTGCGCAGGACGCAACCACCCCAGCTGCCTGGAAAAGCGGGTTGCGTTTTGAAACCCAAGGGGGAGCTGGGGAAAGGCTACTGGATAATGTTGCGTCCCTGGAGTATCTCACCAACGGCGCCTCACATGCACAACACACGCACACACAGTTCCCCTTCCCCAGAAACTCACTCTCTCGCACCGCCAAGCGTGCCTAGCGCAGTCCACCAACCTACCCCCCTGGTTTAATTAATCACGTCTCCATCCCGACCACCTTCCAACCCCTTCCCCGTCACCGTACAATACTCTGGTGGCCTTGCACGGAAGTCCAGGCGGTCGGCATTTACATCCCCTCCCTGGACACCGCACCGGAGAGTCTGAAGGTCCAGAGCTCGATGCCACAATCCCTTCTCCCGCCCTTCGTCAATCAAAACCACCCGTGCTGGCAACGACGGGAAACGTCGATTAATTTCCCCTGCAAATGAGGAAGGGGGGAGAGGGGAAAAAATATACATATACCTATATCCCTGCTGCACGGTACACCGTCGTGTCATTTCCCTCCACCGCCCAACGCACCCTCTCGTGAAGCTTTCCCTGACCCGAACTTTTTAATTCCTAGGGTCCACTTACAGGGTTGACGCCCCATTAATATCGGCGCATGAAAAATTGCCCTCCGCGCACTTCCAGCAACTCGTGGTAATAAATGACTCATTACTTGCACCCGACTATTAACCAGTGTGCCCTGGAGAATGTGGAAGGCCGATGATAAAGGAAGACGTATCTGATGAGTCGGCTGCTATTCATAACAGTTTTTTTTTTTTCTGCGATTTGAAATTAATGGAAAAATAAACAGGATGCTTTAGGAATACGATTTTTTTTCATGTGGAAAGTGCGCGTTTATTTGTTAGAAAAGGTTTCGCTTTATCTCGCTGATGCGTTTATACTTAAAACTTTGGGTACCTTAAAGATTATATTTAGGTAAATTTATATTAAATTGTGGATTAGCAACATATTTTTTCCGTGGAATATTTTCTGACAAAATCACGGTTTTTCAATAAAAAACTGCAAATCTATCGTTAAACAAATTAATGAGAATTATTAATATATATTTATTATGTTGCAATTAAATGAAACTAAATAATATGTGTAAACATTTTGAATAAAAAAACCATTTGCTTATGATAACTTTTTTGTTAACGTATGTCATAGCTTACCAGAAAAATAAGACCGGTTACAAAATACCAATATAAACATAATTTTTCAGTATTTCTAGATAAGTATCGTTTCGCCATCCTTGCCACTTTAACTTGGCTTTATTTATAAATAAATATTAAACTACTATTTTTTGCTAAGAAATAAATTGAATCTCTCTTTAATGAAGTAGGCATTATTAACAGTATATTGCTCAGAAAAAAATAAATTGGTTTGACCCCACTACTGATAATTCGCGATGAAGTTTTGTAATCAACCACATTTGCTTCTTACGATTTCACTCAGTCTAATGAAAAATACATACATTTATAATCAATATATATTTTGACACCGCCAACAAATTACATTCATAGAAAAGTTTTTTTTTAAATTTATGATACAATCTGAAGTATTTAATAGAAAAATTTATCAAACCGTGAATGAAGTTATCTTAAATAATACATTCCACTTGTATTGTAAGCATGTTCTTGGACACAAAACAATCCTCTGTAATAACTTTTTGGTAAATATTTGCTAGGAACCTGCAAGGGACCTACGGATATAACGTCAGTTTAATCATTTTATTTTATTAATATCATTTTTAAAAACTTGTCCAGTAAATATTTTCATTAAAAATTTAAATTTTGGAAAAATTTATTTAAATACGTTTTAGCGTAGGGATGAAATACCCTAATCTAATATTTTATAAGATGGAGTAGTATTTTCCTAGATGTTTTTCTGATATAATTTATAAAATAAATTACACCACCTAATCTTAAGCTACCAAGGTACTCGAGGTAAGTTAGGGCTGAAGAAGTGTCAACATTTTTTTTCTGCAATTTTAAGACATTTTGTAGTTTGGCGATGCGTTATCAATAACGGTTTGATAAAAATGCCAAATCAATTTAACGAATGACTCTCGCGTGTTTTTTTAGTAGCATTATCTTCAATTTAACCACATAAATTGGGCCAAACAAATTAAAAAAAATTATGCGACCACACAATGTTTGAAATTTTGGCCGAACAACTGGAAGGAATGATATGCAATTTATTAATTTTATTGTAATTGCATTAACGACTAGTTTTAACTGTAGCCAAACATGGTAATTATGCAAAAAAATTTAATTTGTATGCAAATACATATGAAAGAGAAATTCCTGTATTTTCCACCATTATTTTTTGTAAACAAATTGTCCATAGTTTTTCATACTTCTACCATTGTAATATTTTATGTGATAAAACAGAAATACAAAATATCCTTAAAATATCGAAAGTCATTTTTGGCATTTGAACACCCTTGAATCTTTGACACACGACTGTGAACGAGAGGACCTCAAGAGAACCCACTGGCCAGCGGTAACTATCGCAACGTCCTCGCTGGCAGTCGAACCCAGATCGACAATTTACGAAGCTGGCACACTAGCCACTAAGCCTCCTCAGATCCTTCAATTCCATCAATAACTAGGAACCTAAGCAATTCGCGTTATTTTCTGGCAACGTGCCAGCATTCATCGTCCTTTAAAAATTCGAGACGGTGCAATTAGTTAATTGGTTTTTACAGCAGTGAGGACACCTTTTTGGTTTTTTGGCTTGATTGGACGTGACTGGGACAACCTCTCGTTAGTTGCTTGCTATTAGGCCCAATGCCGTCTAGGGCGTCTCCGTACAAACTGTAGTCCTATGAGAAACGCAATACAGAAGCACAAATGTTTTAATTCTATCCTGTCTTGAAATAATAGCACGAATTTGCAGGTCTATATAAATAACTGACCAAAATAATAGTGAAATGCTATTCACAGTAAAGTGAGCATTTTTAAATCAACTTTTAAAAAATGTCACTGCCGCTCTCTGTATATGTTTCATTGGGAACACTGACTGACGTGTGCGCAATAAAGTAAGTAAAAACGCGACGGAGAGAAAGTAGTGCCGTGTTAGCTAAATATTTGTGAACACTGAAACAATTTACTTTGCTTTCATTTTTTTTTAATGTACGTAACTTGACTGTAAAAATTAGCAAATTTGTAAAATATCTACTTTCCTAGAGATTTCACAGTTTTACTTGAACGACGTATAAATAAAGCGATCAGGCCAATGTCAATGTTAGTTTTACACGCGGTGGAAGAATACACTAATTATATACAAGTAGTTCTTAAGCAGGTCTTTGAAAAGTGCTCAGTTTACCTTGAACAGCTTATAATCTGATGAACGTATACATCTATACGTGTCGCCTAGCTCTGATCGATGTGACACCTTTACACCCAGCAAACATATCGATTTCCCGGTGTGTAATCGCACTCATCGGTGTAACTCTATCTGCGATCTCTTTCTTTTTAATGTCTGCACGACGTCTCTCACCGAGATTAAGCCGCGAAAGGCCGAAAGTCTTTATCAGCGAGAATAATTATCTGCTTCCTCAAAGTTCCGATGTAGACATCACAGGTCTTAGTGCTATGCATATGAGAAAATAGCGAAAATTTGTATCCCAATACAGCATGTTGTGGCAAAATGTGATGTTAAATCAATACAGATTAAACCTTCAGTGCATATTGTACTTCAGGTAACAGTAGAATAAAAGTGTGCTTATACTTAATGGAAATAAATAATTATCTTAAAAATCTTGTAATTGATAAAATTTCCTTAACTGATTTCTTATATCTGATAGCAGTTTTCCCAAACTGGGGCACATAAATCGTTAAACATTTAGTATATTAAATATATTTTTTAAGAGTTCTTTATTTAATCGTTTCTCCGTTCGCAAAAATTTCTTTGTTCTTACATTGACGTCAAAACCTTTCAAAACCACCCGTGACTTCCATTTAACACACAGCAAAATTACCTCAGTGCATTATCATAAATTTTACATAAACGAGTTTCAATCCTTGATTTTATGTTCTTATCTATACCATATTTATGCATTTATGCACAGTCTTCAAAATCGATGCACATGATTGATTCAGATTATTAGTTTTAACGCAGTTACTCTACTTCTTCTCTTCGAGAATATAGGTATTTGCTACTATGTAATTTGAGTTTCTGAATAAAAATTGTTTATCCTATAATTAGATCAGACACATTAAGAAAAGCAGAAGTGATGGCAATTAGGAAACTCTGTCAAGATAATAATTTATTTCATTGGATATAATATTTGGGTACTAATTCCACATTTAATGTAGAGAGAAAAAGGTTAATATGCGCTCTTCATTGAAATGCATACAGAGAAATTTTATATTTCTGATCAAGCAGACGTTTCCTCTCGTTATACATATATATACTTTGCTGAATAGACATTTTTCGTGACGTCCTGAAGCACACGACTAATTTGTACCCGGAGAAGACATAAAGCAGAGTCCACCCCGTTTGCGCAAACTCTAAAAGCATGGGTGAGGTACAGTTCACCTCAGGTACTGCATATAAACCGAGAACGTAAAATATACGTCTAGCCAACAGACTTGAGATGCTTAGGTAAACAAACATAACGTTTTTTTACTGTGAGACTTCTTGATAATGGCGATCAGCAGTAAGTCACACCAACGAAGCGACGAGGTAGACACGGTGAGTTTCGACCCACGCAACACAGCAATATTCGTAGTTCATAAGCTCCGGGTCAGGTATCGTTTGGCTTAGAGTCTACAAAACCAGTTTAAATTGCTTGTTTATCTTTTATTTTGTATCATGAACTAAACAGTTACGATAATTAATATCTTACTGTTTTAATATATGATTTTTTACTTCTTATTAATATTTTTGAATTTGTTTCTAAATTAAAATAAATAACACAATAGTATTAATAATGTAAAAGCTTCACTGGAATTAATTTTTACTTTTTTTTTCTGACTACTGAAAATGAGAAAATGGGTAAGATGCACAGGTGACTATAAACCTGCCAACAAGATCACTGAAACGAAATTAACTAAACGATAGGTACTTAATAATTTATTATGCTCTATGTGCCCTAACAATGACGTTCAAATTCTGTACTGCGAATTGTGGTAGAAAAAGCTATGAAGGCCAGTGGCGTGGAATTAATCCTTGTTGATCACATGTAGGTACTTTTAATTCCCTAATTTGCCAGTGAAACGCGTTGTTGGGTTTGACACACGTCGAAGAAGACAGTTGCACCGTCAAAATTACAAGGGCGTGGAATCGCCGATGGAAATAGGAAGACACCCCTTCGATGACGTCATCACCGGAGCAACCGTCCGCGACGAGGCTTGTGGAAGCGGAGGGGAGGGGGAAGAGTATTCCCAGTAGGGCAACTCCTGGGGCGTAGGCAGCCCGGACGGCTCCCACCCTGTGTAATGAAGAAGTTAAACGGGCGAGGGAAAAGCGCACTAGGGGTAAGTGGGCGAAAGAAGGGGTGTGTTGATGAGAGAGGAAGAGGGGAGCTCGGCAATGTGAGGGGGTGAGTATGGGTAGGGTGGAGGTCTGAACCCCTCTCCAGGTAGGGTAACTACCCTTAGCTGCAGGCATGCATAATGCAAACAGATCCAGCTTCTTTCTCCGTCTCACTCACATTTCATCCCCCCAACCCAACCCCTTTCCACGCCCACCACCCCTGGACTATCCCGCCCACTAATGTGATCACCTGATCTCCTCCTTTCCCCGTGTAAAGAGCAAACTCTTAACTCAACTGCCATTATGTAAAATGGCTGGCGACACCGTGCCACCAGGACTCCCGTGTATCTACATTCTGATTTCCAGCCCCGTGCTTTTTTTTCTCTACATCCCTTTCTTTCTTTCGCCTCTTTACTTCTGTTTTCTCCCCAACCACCCACCAACACATTTGCGATGGCCCCGAGATAAAAATGACGCTCCCAGTTCACGCGAGCCTACGTGTGTGTGTGTGTGTGTTTTCTTCTCTTAACTCAGAAATGGGGCATTAAGGTCGCGCTAAGAAAATTTAGGACGACGAAGTGAACAGCGATGTGTTACACTGCGCGTGGAGAGAAAATATTTTCTCGAGTGAGCGCGTGCAAAAAAATTTTTTTTGGAGAAAGGCCAGAATAAATACTGTAAGCTTTATTTTAGTGGTGTGAAAAAAGGAAGGGACGGGGGGTTGAAANTTTGGAGAAAGGCCAGAATAAATACTGTAAGCTTTATTTTAGTGGTGTGAAAAAAGGAAGGGACGGGGGGTTGAAACAGGACTCATGAATACCGTTTAAAAATATATCTGCTGTAAACGCCTTTGTTTACTTACAGTGGAATGCATTTGCGGGGAGTACATGAGTCAGTGAGTGCACTGTTAGAAATTTCTGTAGATTTACGGAAACATTTACGGACATGTAGAGTTAAGTAACGGAAAGGCACTTCATAATGTCGAATAACGGAAATGAGCTCCGTAAATATAAAATACGGAAGTTCTTCGTATACTTATGGCTTCTANATTCATAATGTCGAATAACGGAAATGAGCTCCGTAAATATAAAATACGGAAGTTCTTCGTATACTTATGGCTTCTATTTTGAGACAAGAACAATGCAGATTATAACTAAAGCGTATAAAATCCCATCGTCAAAATACTACTTCGTGTATTCGTATACAGCTGAGTCACGAACCTATCATGGAGAGCCAATTCGTTGATTTTTGTATAAATTCCGCTATAGGACATAACCTTCTGTATGCACAGTGAAACACGCACATGACAAAAAGAAAACTATATTTTTGCAACCCTGTTTAATAGACCGCAAATATAACAAGCGTTCTAACACGACTTGAAACTAAGAACAGACACGTTCGTAACTTTCATGTAGAATCAATATTTACTAAATACTTCGTGTAAATGTGAGGAGGTGAGTCTTTCGAGTTACTGGTTGTTGATTTTTCGATTCGTATACAAATCTCATTACAGCACTAATTATTTAAACTTTTTTTATTTCTATGTTATACACAGTGAAATACATTACCAAAATAAAACTTATTTTCCCACCCCTGCATGTAAACGTGAAATACAAAAAATTGCACATACTCTTACATGACTAGAAACTAAGAGGTGCATGCATCATTCCATATAAATTCTCTATTTACAGCTTACCTTCTTGTAAAGCGTGGTAGGTGAGTATATACACTGAAGAGCAAAAAAAAATAACTGGTACACATGCCTAATATCGTGTAGGGCCTCCGAGAGCACGCAGAAGTTCCGCAAGACGACGTGGCATGGACTCGACTAATGTCTGAAGGTATGCATGAGGCAATTCACACCATGAATCCTGCAGGGCAGTCCACAAATCCATAGGATTGCGAGGCGGTGGAGATCTCTTCTGAACAGCACGTTGCAAGGCATCACAGATTTGACCAATAATGTTCATGTCTGGTGATTTAGGTGGCAAATAGAAGTGTCTTAAGTCAGTAGAGTTTTTCTGGAACCCCTCGGTAGTAACTCTCGACGTGTGGGGTGTCGCATTGTCCTGCTGGAATTGTCCACCTCAGTCGGAATGCACAATGGACATGAATGGGTGCAGGTGATCGGACAGGATGCTTACGTATCTGTCACCTATCAGAGTCGTATCTAGACGTATCAGGGTTCCACTTCACGCCAACTGCACACGCCTTATACCATGACAGAGCCTCCACCAGCTTGAACAGTCCCCTGTTGACGTGTAGGGTCCATAGATTCATGAGGATGTCTCCATAACCTTACACGACCATCCGCCCGATACAACTGAAATGGACTACCCTGCAGAATTAATGGTGTGAAATGCCTCCTGCATACCTTGAGACATTAGTCGAGTCCATGCCACGTCGACTTGCGGCACTTATGCGTGCTTGCGGGGGCCCTACACGATATTAGGCAGGTGTAGCAGTTTTTTGGCTTTTCAGTGTATGTGCCTCACTGCTCTGTTTTGAATAACTTATATGATCTTTAGGTATTGCTTATTTCACATGCTCCAGATACCATGTGTAATAAATAGCAGCGTGGAACAGTAAATGTTTTTTAGTATTTTTGTTTTCACAATTTAATTTACTCTCCAAAAAACACAGTTGCTGCTTTTAGCTTCTTTAAAAAATGTGTTGCGTGAATATTACATTTTAGGTTTTAATCAATTAAAAGACCTAAACATCTAGCAGAGCCTACTCCTAGAATTGGTTTGGTTATAAACGTTTAGCACTTTTCTTAATTTATGCAAAATAATGTCTGCTGCTAGTAACTCATCATTTCCCTCCTTGTCGAAGATGTTAGTGTCATCCGTATATAATATAATCCAAATCTTACAAGCGATTTCACGAATTATAAACCTCACCAGCCACCAAATTTTATAGCGAGGAGTTGAAAGCAAAAATTTAATTTCCTTTTTATATCGATGACTCCATTAAACGAAAACAAACAGAAACCGAGGTCAGATCTCTCGAAAGCTCCGATTTCATTATATCGATAAAACAAAAAAAAAAAAAAATTAAAAATGAATAATCTAAATGTTACGGAACCAGTGCTCCTACGAATCCTGCCTTGACAGTGTTACAGGATAAAGTATTTGATTTTTGAGATCACAAATAGGGGAAAAAAATTACACCTTACAACACCCATTACTAAAATCCCTCGCAGGAAATTTGTGGCTATCGAAGCAATGATATCTTATTAGGAGGCATTTATTTGAGATACTCATGTCACTTACGCATACTAAATACAGGGAAAAAAATTATTATTATATATTTCCTTGCTCACCTATAAACGAACACACTCCCCTGATATATTGCGTACTTTCTTCTATTATTTTTAACAGGGAACCTTTACCGTATGAAGAAAATTGGAATCTACGTCTCACGTGTTAAGAACTACCACGAAACCTGCAAATTTTTTTATTCATTGCTATACTTCCTTAAGGGGAGTATAGTTCATGCAGTTCATGATTGTAATCGTGAAAATATGTTTTTCATGCCGTATAGAACGACAGGTATAAAAACAAACGAAAGCCGAAATAATGAAAATAAATCAATTTTTGTAAATTTTTATTTATTTCTACGCTCATATGATGTGTGTGACAAAAATGAGAAAGGGTTGGGAAGACTGGAATAGCTTAAAGCTCACATCACTCACCTTCATATCAAAATAACGCACGCGTTTCCTTTGTTTACCGTCTAAAAATTGAATCTGAAGACATTTCTTAAAATCTAAGATATTGCATTGGGAACACATCAAAATTGCTTTGCTTAAATACGTGAAATTTTACCAGTCAAACTATTGAAAGAGTTCACCATGTTTGACAATATTTAATTCCTAGATTCTTGTGAACTTTGTGGTTCTGAATTACTGACGAACATTTCGTTGCATTTAATAATACAATTCTCAGCTATATTCTTTCAAATCACTACAGAAGGTACTGAAATAAGCTATTTCTAGTCGGGATCTCACATAGCAATGCATTAGATACTAATAATAACTCGTTGGTCGCCAAAATAATCCAAAGGGCAAAATACATAATAAACCGTTAGCCAGTGATTAGTTGTGTACTATCGGTACTGAGTTCTTAATTCCAAGACTTTGCATTGTGTCAAGAAACAACAAATTGGCGTTGCACAAAGTGCGAACAGTAGGAATTACGAGAATCGGCACAGTGAAGCAGGAAGCTTTTTCAGCTTAAACATACTTAAATTTTATTTAAAACGTGTATAAGTTTCAGATACGCGTCACGTTAAAGCAAACTAATTTGTTCGCACTGCAAATTACTGTGTTTACATTACCCGTTAATTTTATGTATAAAAATTTATATTTTGCATCTACCAACATAGTTTCGTTTAGCCTGTCTTAGGAGATGCCAACGTTAAAGAATAGTTCCAAGAAGTTGTATTTAAACAATTGTTTTTAATTTCAATAAAATGGGAATAGTATTAGTTTGACATATTTTATTTATAACTAACTTCCTATTGCATTCGTTCTAAAGAATAACGCAATTCGCCAAACAAAAAAAATAATGAAATTGCAATGTACCTTCCGGGATCAGTGATATTTCCTTTTAATAATTGTAATGTTTATTGTCTAGATGGGCTATGCCTCGGCTCTCTCGAACAGCCAATTAGTAGAAAGAAGTTTGATCGTCCCGTATCGCCTAGTATTAACAAACCCACTCGATACGACCGGGTATACTTGATTGTAACTCCTAACTGAGCAACTGCCAAATTCCTCCGGCCAAGGTCCGCGATCAACACTCGCTTCTCGGTGATGAATCGCGTCGCCGTACATCGTATCGTAGCGACGAATATTTAATTGCCTTAACAGCGGCCGTAAACGTAGTATCTTTCTCTCTCGCTCTCTCTTTTCTCGGAGAGCCCCGGATCTCAGTTCGCAGTGCATCCTGCACAAATCCTCCCTATCCAGCCGACGAAAATATTCCGACCCCGCTTTATCGAAGGAAGGATCACCTCACCTCTTCCAGAGAGTGGTGATACTCCTCTCCATATGTTCTTCTTCTAATGCTCGTCTCTCCGGGAATGTTGAGTGGGCCGGCCGTCAATCGACACGCATTTGATGTACTTAAATTTAATCTACATCTCACGTGCTGCAGATTACATTGAAATACTTATTGCGCTTATATATTTCCTTAGTAGTTCGGATTTGTAAAACGAAATTCTTCTTCCACGGCGTACGGTCCATGGACAAGAGGTGAGGCGGAGAGGAGAGAGTCTCGCTCGCTGTCTGCAACACGCGTGTGTCGAAAATGCCCGGCCACTTCCTTAATAGTTCGATACTCGACAGAATAGTAATATGAACACACTTGGTACAATATGGTAAGTAATTCTATAATATAACATACGACTAGATGACCATAAAAATTATATCAATCAACAAGCACTTTTTATGAACTTTACTAATGAAGGGGCCTGCAATACATTGAAAATACCGAATACAATGTGCAATCGTTACAAAATCTTACTAATGATAATTTTTAACTGCATGAAATGTTTTAAATATGTTTTAATCATGTCGAACTGTATTTTTACGTAGTTGTACTTTGTATGTAAGATATTTTTGTTACGGGTAAACATTGTTTAAATTTAAAAAACTGGTAATTTTGTAATAAATGAAAGCAAAAAGGAAATATAAGTTTATATTTTGTCACTTATTTGATGCAGTTGATTAATGTTAGTAATATTTCGTTAACTTCCTTTATATTTGGTTGGGCCGAATCAACGCTAAAGATAAAGTTGGATTTTTATTTAAGGTAAAGATTTATTCATGAGATAACAAAAACTATAACTGAAATAGAAAGGTTTGACAAAGTTGAAGCCTCTTGAATGCGAGAAAACCCAGATGATAGTAAGAAAGCGTACAGAGCGAAGAATAATGCTAGACATATGATAAAAGTAGTCGCTTTACATACCTGACCAACATCTTCGAGAGAGGACTCGTAATCGGGCTGAAACCAACCGAGTGGTCTTACCACCATATAGCCCATCATGTGAATCGTTCGGACCATAGTGTCGGAAGATATTGGAACCAATGGACACGTGAAGGCGCCTATACACGGAGGGCCAGCTAAGGACGGTCGAGGTCGACTACCAGTCGAGAGGATCGACGGATCGTGTGCCAGGCGCGGAGGAATCCGATGGCGACCCAGCCCACGGTACTGGCCAGTGTTGGGGCTCCTGTGTGCCCACGAACCATTTCCCGATGCCTTGCGGAGAAAAGTCTTCGATCCCAGCATCCATTACGTGTGCTATTATCTCTGCGACAATGGCGGCTCCGTTTGCAGTGGTGCCCGGCTGGAGCAATGTGGAAGCTCCACAGACTGGCGATGTGTGGTGTTTAGTGATGAGTGCCGCTTCGTTATGGCGACTGATGATCATCGCGCCCGGGTGTGGAGGACCCCTGGTGAACGCCACAATCCCTATCTTGCTATTGAGTAGTTCACTTCCCATACATCAGGCATTATGGTCTGGGGAGCAATAGCCTACTATAGTTGCATCCGCTTTCGTCATATTACATGGGACATTGGCAGATCAGCGGTATTTCGATGAGATCCTACGCCCCCATCTGCTCCCATTTCTGGCCGGGATTGCAGGTGCGATATTCCAGAAGGATAAATTCCAACAGCATACGACATGGGTCACCCAGGACTGCCTGTCGAAATACTACCTTGGCCTGCCAGCTTCCTTGACATGTCTCCCATTTATAATGTGTGGGACCAGTTGAAATACCAGCTGCCACCGTGCTACAGTATCCGGGGTTTGGAACACACAGTCCAACAATTGCAGACCCGTCTGCCTTAGCAAAACGTCCAGCGTCTGCTGGACTCTATGCCAGATGTTGTTGCAGCGTGCATCATGGTGTGAGGGAGTGGGTCGCACTATTGAAGATGAACGGACGGTGTACCTTCTATCCATATGTAATTGTCGTGCTGCTCGGTTTTTGTGATTATGTGTATTACTCATCTATATCACTACATATATAAAGTTTCGGTGCCATCAGATACATCTTTCTGTGTGTGCTATTTTTATTATTTAGAAGTGTATATGAGAACTCGATAAATATGTAGGTGCGTGTATCTATTTAGATGAATAATTAGTTAAAATGTTCTATCGTGAAGCAACGGCTCTCACGTTGTATAATTACCATTTATTCTTATGGTCTTTTCGCGATTATTTTTTAGCTACGTCAATGCACAGCGTAAAAATTATAAGTGTTGTACACTTACGTTGACCTACAAGTGTATTAAGACAAATGTTCCGGATTACGTAAACAAAGCTCGGGGTTTTGGGAGCTCATAAAGGAACTACACGAGATTTGCTCCTGTTTATGGCTAGATAGAAAAGAACAATTACAATAAAAATTACCTCATGGCCACTTTCTGCACACAAGACACTCAAGGACACCAAATGGGTTCGTTTAGGTTTTCAAGTAATCAGGAACATTTACCCAATTTTTTTATCTATGGTCATTAAACAGGAGAAAACGGTCGCAAGACTTAAGGAACCAGCAGTTTGTAAACGCGAATTATTTACCATAAAGCTATAGTCATGATTATATTTCTTAATGAACTGTTGACGTANTTCAAGTAATCAGGAACATTTACCCAATTTTTTTATCTATGGTCATTAAACAGGAGAAAACGGTCGCAAGACTTAAGCAACCAGCAGTTTGTAAACGCGAATTATTTACCATAAAGCTATAGTCATGATTATATTTCTTAATGAACTGTTGACGTAGTTGTGTTATTTCTATAACGGTACGTTACAGATAGCTATTCCTGTTCAAATTTGTAACAAGAACGATTAAAATTCGGTTAGTTGGTGTTTTATTTTTTTTTGGATACTAATTGATTTATGACTAAACAAATAATTATTTCTTTGTGTTTTATGGTTGCTTAAGAGATCATTAAAGGCGGTACCGCCTACTTAAAGCTGGAGATATATTTGTTTTGTGCCGTTGCTGCGCGGAGCAGCGGTTGTAATATCAAAGGCGGGGGCGATGCCACAAATCACAGGCTTGTCCCCCGGAGGAACATGGCGTCACCTGCTGCCTACCAAGAAATCCATTTCCAAACACCCTCCAGTTCGGCGGGACCACTCCCACCAATCCCAGTCCCCAACCCCTCACCAGAGTGCTTTAACCCCCGAGAAACGGGAGCGCTCTCCGAAAGTGAGAAATCCTTTTCGCAGCATCTTGGCCACTAAAATATCCGGGTAAGTTCATAAAGTTCCTAAGCCGTAGGCAGATTTCGCATTCTCCAAGTTAAGCGCAGAAGTTTTGCCATAAAATAACACATTTCCCTGCCTGATTTTAGTCTTGTGTGTCATTTTGAAATATCGAATGTTAATTGTCAAACTAGCTCTAGTAAAATAACTTTTTTCACAAAATACAAAGAGAATAAAAAACAATTCACTTTCCACGTCGCATAAACTAATTTGTTAAATTTTCAAACCAATGACAATAAAATTATTTTTCCACAGCACATTTTAGGAAAAACCTTATTAATAGAACACGACATTAAAAAAATGTCTTAACATTAAAATGCATAGAAACAGTTGAATACTCTACAGAGATCTGCCTAAGCTTATTTAACATATAGCAATAATTAACTCGGTGGTATGAAAGACGGTATACAAGGTATAAGTCTGGTCTGAACTGTGAAAGGTCACAGATAAACGTCAATAGCCATAGAGTTGTTGCTGCGACATCAAATTTTGATGAGTGCCACTTTACCTGAACAGTTGACTAACGGAATATATTTTCATATGTTCAACTGTGTGAATNTAGAGTTGTTGCTGCGACATCAAATTTTGATGAGTGCCACTTTACCTGAACAGTTGACTAACGGAATATATTTTCATTTGTTCAACTGTGTGAGTTTTTTTTTTTGCATATGTAGTTGTTTACTAGACCTACAATATATAATTGTGCAGCGCATGAAAATAAGTATTGTTCTGGTTGGGGGAATGAGTAACAGTGTTATATATTTAACCGGGGCAAGCAAGTTTGGATTCTTGAAACCTGAATAAGTGTAAACAAGTCCATTGCAGTTTGCCATATACGATTAGTAAACCGCTTAATATATTACCAAGGGTACACTCTTTCACGTTTGACATGCTGCAGAAAAGGTCAAATCGTGGTCGGTGTTGTGGAAGTCCATAAGTTAGCACCAATACGAACATCATCTTTCCCTGGTCAATGATATATTGGCTGCTGCTGCCACAACAATAATTTATTAATTGGTCGCTTCTTGTTCCACGACTCTACTAAAATCTTTACCTTAATTTATGACAAATGTTATGTACTTTACACACCAAAAATTTGCTATTTTGCAACACCTGAAAGAAAAATATTACTGTGTACCCTAAGGGATAAAACTATTGGAAACTGCGATGGACGGAGGGACACAATTTTTACTTCTGAAAGCATGTGTATGTATAATTTTTAAACAGTAAGAACTATAGTTTAAAAAAATGCGTATGACTAATTGGCGTTACAGTTTACCAAAAAAGTGCAAGCTAATATTGGTTTAACATGACACAATATGGTTCATTTCCTGCTTGGTTCTATGAGAGATTTACAATACAGATTAATAAACTAATGCAAAAGGTGAGTCTGAAAGTTATTAATATTGCTCCTCTTCTGTCAGAAAGAGGTACATCTAAGTGCAATAATGAAAACTTGTGTCTCAGCACAAAACAGAGAACGTTTATATTACAAGGCAAAAACTAAATTCAACCTGGCTTCCACAAGACACTAATGTTCGTATAGACAATAGACTGTGGTGGTCCTAGGAAATAAAATGTTCTGAATTTATTCTTGCCAACATTCAACTTTTGTCATCGTGTCGCTTGAGACCAATCGTGCGCCAAAAAAGGCAAAAATATATTTAAGCAGTAAAACATTGGAAGGATTGAGAAAAGTGTACCCGTGTAATACAAACACATAACAAATTTAATTTTGGAAAGATTGTAATAAATTGCATGAATAATTTTTCTTTTTATTTTTGCACTTAAATTACTTTTATGTTCTACATTTACACTATAATGTTGTGCGTTCATTCACCTTTATAACAAGCCACTAACATTCGTGTTTTGTATATCAGTTTTATTACATTACTAAAACTGCGGATAGAGGAACAATAAATGTGTCTATTATTACGTAGAACTTGGCACAGCAGTATGTATAGGCCCAAAACGAGGAGGGGTGTATTACTGATATTCTAACTTTGGCACAGTAACTAAAATAACGCCAACATTGCTAGTGCAAAAATACCTTTAAGTTGATGAAAAATTCATAGCATACGTATTAACAAAAAAAAGGCAATTCTTCCCTCTCATTATGGGATAGTGCATATAAAATATCACAAAGCAAGCCTCATCGCACGTTAACTAAGCTGTTGCTAACGAAATCTCCCGATTCATGTCCAGCAGTAATTTTCCATTGATGCGAATCACGTGCGATATAGGCCTACCTACGAAAAAAAAACAATCTGCGTCTGCTGCTAGTTAACTTGGCACAGAGTTTAACATTAACGTTTCCCAGGTTTAGAATAACAGGCCAGGTCCCGTATCTCCATAGAAGATGTAGTATTACATTGGACACATATAAACCATCATATTTGTAAAAAAAAAAAAAAACGTCCCAGGTCATAAATATTAAAAATTTAACACGAAATATAAATTTTTTTTCTATCAGGAAAATTGGCACTCAGCAATGGCAAATAAAACCGTGTCTCAACAAATATTTGCTATTTCATTGAATAGAAAATTTACTGAATTAAATTAATGCTAACAATAATCACTTTATTTACAGCTCAGTTCGTTGATCATAGAAATTTTATCTTAGAAAGTCTTGCAGCAATTATTTTAAGCAAACATTTATCAATAGAACATTCCGTTAGTTAAGCACTAAACCGTTATAATTTCTTAAAACAAACGAAAATTACCTTATGGTATTTTGTATCTAGATTATTTGAAGTAATCATAACAAATCGTACACTATTTGTTTGCTTGCACGATTGTATTTTCAATCGAAAAATATATGTAAACAAATGTATAATATTTATGATGCATTCAAAACACAGAAATCATGATAGAACATGTTCTAAAATAGCATTTGCGGGAGTTCGAAATATTCTGTTACTTGAAAGGCATAATATATGTGCTAATAACGTCTTCGTGTTCAATAAATTGAATTCAACTNTCGAAATATTCTGTTACTTGAAAGGCATAATATATGTGCTAATAACGTCTTCGTGTTCAATAAATTGAATTCAACTAACTTTGAATTTCATTTAAACAATTGTTTACACATGTGAATTGATATAAATGGAAAATATGATAATTCAAAATTTTGTAAGTGTCTTATCAATGAAATGCGCGGTGGAGAAATACTTTGCTAAATAAATAAATTTCTGGTAATTGTATATTTTCAGAAGACAGACGCACGAGTACTTGTAATCAAGCGAAAGAGAGTGTTAATTTTTTACGTGCGGGAAGTTACACATAATATTCTCAAAGAGACAGCTAAGTAACTCTTTCAGACGTTCCCAGATAACCGCGAACTGTAACCCTCAAAAGGCCTGCGCGAAGAGCTATACCTTTGATCAGCTCTTAGGCCCTCTTGACATTCTTTGAACTTCCACTCCCTTTACCATCTGCTGGCCGGTACTCACAAGTCAAAGAGGCCTTGGTTTTACGGCAAAAAATTATCTTCACATGAAGTATTGGCGTTAAATTATTCTTTATACATCGACACATGCTGCCACGCATGGCTCTTGGCTCTCTACCGGTTACAAACCATTCCTTAAGCTCTGGTGATGAGCATTCGGAATAAAAGAAAGGGTAGGCTCGTTTCACCAGATTTCTGCACCGCAACTTGACCTTCGCAACCGACGAGGTCAAACACCTGTTTCCTCGGAAAATATTTGTCACGTGTTAAGTATTTTATTGTGAAATGTATGCAGTTTGTCCATTCAATGCCACGAGAAAATATGTTGCGTCTTTAATTATATCACAATTCTGTCTATAATTAGTTGTGAACTTATCAAATAGATAAATTAATATCTTACTGTAAAATCATGGTTAGATACTGCTTTCTCTCTTAGCACATTAATTTGATATTATAAATTGATAACAATAGTTACGTCAAAGTTAAAGCAAGCGTGCTTCCGATGAACTTCACAAAAGTTTATTTCTGTTCATTTAAATATTTTGTTATTCTATAAACTAACAANTCGAAATATTCTGTTACTTGAAAGGCATAATATATGTGCTAATAACGTCTTCGTGTTCAATAAATTGAATTCAACTGACTTTGAATTTCATTTAAACAATTGTATACACATGTGAATTGATATAAATGGAAAATATGATAATTCAAAATGTTGTACGTGTCTTAGCAATGAAATGCGCGGTGGAGAAATAATTTGCTAAATAAATAAATTTCTGGTAATTGTATATTTTCAGAAGACAGACGCACGAGTACTTGTAATTAAGCGAAAGAGAGTGTTAATTTTTTACGTGCGGGAAGTTACACATAATATTCTCAAAGAGACAGCTAAGTAACTCTTTCAGACGTTCCCAGATAACCGCGAACTGTAACCCTCAAAAGGCCTGCGCGAAGAGCTATACCTTTGATCAGCTCTTAGGCCCTCTTGACATTCTTTGAACTTCCACTCCCTTTACCATCTGCTGGCCGGTACTCACAAGTCAAAGAGGCCTTGGTTTTACGGCAAAAAATTATCTTCACATGAAGTATTGGCGTTAAATTATTCTTTATACATCGACACATGCTGCCACGCATGGCTCTTGGCTCTCTACCGGTTACAAACCATTCCTTAAGCTCTGGTGATGAGCATTCGGAATAAAAGAAAGGGTAGGCTCGTTTCACCAGATTTCTGCACCGCAACTTGACCTTCGCAACCGACGAGGTCAAACACCTGTTTCCTCGGAAAATATTTGTCACGTGTTAAGTATTTTATTGTGAAATGTATGCAGTTTGTCCATTCAATGCCACGAGAAAATATGTTGCGTCTTTAATTATATCACAATTCTGTTTATAATTTGTTGTGAACTTATCAAATAGATAAATTAATATCTTACTGTAAAATCATGGTTAGATACTGCTTTCTCTCTTAGCACATTAATTTGATATTATAAATTGATAACAATAGTTACGTCAAAGTTAAAGAAAGCGTGCTTCCGATGAACTTCACAAAAGTTTATTTCTGTTCATTTAAATATTTTGTTATTCTATAAACTAACAANAAAGCGTGCTTCCGATGAACTTCACAAAAGTTTATTTCTGTTCATTTAAATATTTTGTTATTCTATAAACTAACAAATGAACCTTTTTAAAAAGGCATATGTTTATATAATTGCTCAAACAAGAAGCTGTTATTAAGTAAAGGCGGACACGCCTAGCGAACTGCAAAGACGCGTCGTTATCCAGGCCAGGCGAAGAATACACAACACAGTACAACAATAATAATGTATAAAACATATCAGCGAAGCGCCAGCGGGACTACCCTCTTGACCGCACGGTATTTGGGACAATTAAGCCACCAGAATATATGCAGGATAGTCCGCCTAACGTGAACACCCCCAAAATTACCGGAACGCTTGCAGATCACGAAATGCAGTTTTTGCTAAATGAAATTAATTTGCCGCAAAGTGACTATTCGTAAGACGTGCATGGATAGAGATAATTAACCCAAGTACGATTTTTCCCCTGGAAACATACATATATTTCAATGGCATCTGAAAGTTCGCGCAAAGAGGAATTCAATGATACAGCACATGCTATGGAAAGTAGCACAGAAAGGCCAAGAAATAATGTGCAAATATAAACATGTTATGTGGGCCGGTAGCATGGGGCAGTGGACGTGTACCCACAGCTGTAAACAATTTCTTCGTTTTGTTTGCCGTGAGATGGGCGNGCCGGTAGCATGGGGCAGTGGACGTGTACCCACAGCTGTAAACAATTTCTTCGTTTTGTTTGCCGTGAGATGGGCGTCCGAATAGGATACCTTTCACCTTACATTTGAATGGCTTGATTGGCATTTCTGCAACACTCACCGTAAATAAGTAGAGCCTCCAGTTCTTCTCCATTCGTCAACTTCATTGCGTACGTACAGCCACACACTGCAATACCACTTACCATAACAGATTACGGGGACTGGTGCTGCGCTGCTATTAGTAAGCGGTCCCACCAGGATGAGTCATGGCGCGTGTTGCTTGCTTAGAGCTGTGAGTATAGGTCCGCTGCTCGATGTTACCGGCCCACCTAACTTAATCACATTGGCACATAATATCTTGGCGTTACTGTGCTACTTTCCGTTGCAAATGTTATATCACTGAGTAGCTCTTTGCACATACTTTCAGGTGCCGTTGAAATAAATGTATACTACCAGGGGAAAAATCATATGTGGTTTGATTATTTCTGTCCATACACGTGTTACTAATACTCACTTTGCAGGAAATCACTTGCCCCTGTAAGTAAATTAATTTACTGAAAACCGCATTTCGTTATCTGCAACCGTTCCGGAAATTTTGGAGGTGTCCACGTTAGGCGGACAAACCTTTATATTACTTGGCAACACTTTGTACAGGGGCGTCTGTCCATCCGTCCGTCTGTCAGTTTGAGAACCCACGCCCAGATGAAGCCTTCAATATGCAGCTTGGCGTGCCGCTAGTCGCCTTCCGACTCCACACACAGCCTACGGCGACGGTATCATTTAGGTTAGTCATATATTGTAATTAATAAGTACTTCCCACGCCAATGCTTTCTATTTATTTTATTTAAAAATAATTATATTAAATATATATTGTGTTTTCATAATTCAGGTTAGTTATTCCCACATAATAGCATAAATTTTCCCAAGTCCATAGAATAAAATTATAAAAACTTAAGATATAATTACTTCTGTAGAGTGAACAAAATTATTGGCTTGACAAAGACGATTTTATGATACAACAAATTTCTGAAATATTACGCCATATCAATAACGAAATTTTTACTACGTAACGGGAAAAGGAGAGCTTTTACAGCACATTATGACGTATTTCTTATTATAACTGATGTATTCTTTCACAATTATAAATTATTCATATAATATAGGTCAAGGATTGATGATATATATTATCCGTTCACTTAAGATAGTTAAACTTTTGCGAATAACCTATTAGTAATTTTTTTTTTTATTGTTACCAAGAGACAGACGTCAGTTGACATCATGCAAATGACAGTTTCCGGGCGATCCTCAATTTCTAAGTGGTGCAAACGTCCAACGGGCTTTATCTGACCAGTATAGGAACGTAACATTTTATAATCCAGGTTTTGGAAAATTAAAATAGTTAGGTATATACATTACACATTATGCTTAAATATCAACAAGGTCGCCGTTTCTAGAAAAAAAAATAAAACCTTTAAAACCAATTATATAAAGATGGCCTACTGAAGAAGTTAACTAATGCCAAATGTGAGAATTATCGTTTGAGTAGTTACAACAATGAAAAAAAATCATATTTTTTTTAATTACTTGTCTCTCTATCTGAGCTAAAGGAAAACTAATTTTCTGCAAATGAGTGTATTTTACGCTCGCAATACGTATGGCTTATATAAAAGTTTGGTTATAATTTGTCCAGTGTTGGCATAGATTACATATTATCCAAAAAAATTTAAATTATAGCAATTTAAAAAATATGTTAACTATAGCACTTCACGTATGCCAGATTAGATGTGGCAGTTGGTTCAGGAGTTTCTGAAATATGATGTAAATTATAAAAAAACTGCTGGCCATTAAACGTACAACACCAAGAAGGACGTGAGCTATTAAAGCGAGATTTATTTGTGAAAATNAAAATAAAACCTTTAAAACCAATTATATAAAGATGGCCTACTGAAGAAGTTAACTAATGCCAAATGTGAGAATTATGGTTTGAGTAGTTACAACAATGAAAAAAAATCATATTTTTTAAATTACTTGTCTCTATATCTGAGCTAAAGGAAAACTAATTTTCTGCAAATGAGTGTATTTTACGCTCGCAATACGTATGGCTTATATAAAAGTTTGGTTATAATTTGTCCAGTGTTGGCATAGATTACATATTATCCAAAAAAATTTAAATTATAGCAATTTAAAAAATACGTTAACTATAGCAATTCACGTATGCCAGATTAGATGTGGCAGTTGGTTCAGGAGTTTCTGAAATATGATGTAAATTATAAAAAACTGCTGGCCATTAAACGTACAACACCAAGAAGGACGTGAGCTATTAAAGCGAGATTTATTTGTGAAAATANAAAAAACTGCTGGCCATTAAACGTACAACACCAAGAAGGACGTGAGCTATTAAAGCGAGATTTATTTGTGAAAATACACTTTTTACACACGTGACATTATAACTCTTACAGCTCGGTATGACCTACAGAACATTGGGAAATCAGTATTGTGTGGCCACACCACAGGTGGAAAAAAACTGCTGCCACACAACACGGCATTGAGAGGGAAAGACATTAAATTCCATCTGGGGTATCTTTGCTCATACTGTTTTGATGCATGCCTAAAATTCATTCGTTGTGCCTGCGGGTGTCCTGTAGCAGGCCTATCTTCGTCCGACCATTGATAACATGTTTACGGTAGACGAAAGATCCAGTGAACGCGCAGGCCAAAAAATAAATGTGATATGGTGGTCATCCGGAAACCATCGGACGATAAGTGCAACGTGAAGTCGCTTATTTTCCTGTTGGTACAGGGTCTCAGGCTTCCCCTGAAGATAGGGGAGAACAACAGGCTCCAAAACCACCGTNGCTTATTTTCCTGTTGGTACAGGGTCTCAGGCTTCCCCTGAAGATAGGGGAGAACAACAGGCTCCAAAACCACCGTGATGTGACTTTTACTGGTGAGCGTACAAGCGACGTGAACAAGGTGTGAGCAGGACTGGAATCCGATGGCACCCCATACCATGACTCTTGGTGTCACGCCAGTATACCTGTGAATAATCCAGGACTCGGCCAGGCGTGCGNCATGGCACCCCATACCATGACTCTTGGTGTCACGCCAGTATACCTGTGAATAATCCAGGACTCGGCCAGGCGTGCGTTACGGTGCCGCAAGACATGAACGCGACCATCGTGGTGTTGCAGCAGAAGCGGGATTCGTTGGAAAAAGACGCTGTTATGCAATTGGTCTACCCAGGTTCAATGTACACGCACCGTCGCAGCCACAGACCCCGTGGTGAGCAGTCATTTGCAGCCACAGTAATGAGCACCTGGACATTATGCCCTGATGCTGCAGAATGTGACGCGAAGTACTTGCCATTTGACAACTAGGTTTCTTGTTTGAATCCCCCGGAAGCCGCGTGTGTATGTTTGGCTTTTTTTTGTATATGAGTACAGAATATTTACCTACCTGAATAAAAGCATAAATTTTCGTATAATATAAACATATATTATCTTCGTTAGTATATTCATATTGTGTAATTTTCTGCTATAGAGATAACTTGTAACATCGACAATACAAAATACCGTAGTTGTTTGAAAATTGTTTTAATTTCTGTGGAATTTATGAGACCACTATTTTGTTCAAAGTGAACGGCGTTTGTTGTTTTATGTATTAATGCGGAACTACTTTGTTTCATGCAATCTTGCGTATTCTAACACGGTCTTTTTTGATAGGGCAGTGGTCATGATGGCGATCGATTTTTTCTCATTTTCAAAGATGTATTTTCTGTCTGAAAAGCGAAGCACTTTAAAAAAGCTCACTGCCATTCCAGTATTAACCGGAGAATATCGACATCTAAAGTAGTATCGGTTTAACTTTATCATATTCGTGTAACCTGGTCGAGAGGATCGCAGTTCCTAACTCACACACAAAGAAAGCTTATAAGTGCCGTATCATGGGAATCACGTTCGGGAACTGGGATACTTTACTAAAGAAAACATCCGCGAATGCTCCCTGCACTAAAGTTACAGGTGAATTCCGGCNTTCGGGAACTGGGATACTTTACTAAAGAAAACATCCGCGAATGCTCCCTGCACTAAAGTTACAGGTGAATTCCGGCGCAGTTAGTCAAATTGGGCCTTCCCAGTACATTACTATATAGATAAACTTAATAAGACGTCATCCAACTTTGTAAACATTTTTTTTTCTGTTGTAATATTTTTTTTGCCAATGTACGNTATAAACTTAATAAGACGTCATCCAACTTTGTAAACATTTTTTTTTCTGTTGTAATATTTTTTTTGCCAATGTACGATAAACCTTTTAATAAATTTAAAAACTCCTTTTTTTAAATAAACTTAATTACCCCACGGCTATTTAATAAGCTACGCTCACGACTTCTGGGCCGAAACTCCATGGGTACGGTAAATTACAAATGACGAGTAAATATTACGCTTTCTGTTGACATAAACGTTTGTCCATTACGGCTGAGCCAGATACAGGAAATAAACATAAGTGCTACATACTTATGTAATTAATAATTAATTGTTCTATTTGCCTCAATTACATATAGCTGAAATGATTGTGCTATTTTCGTATCCCACACATTTACCGCCACACCTTTTAACTGAGCAACTTACTTACAAAAGCAAGAATAATACTTTTTTCACGAACCATACGTAGATGCAACGTTCATGGAATACGCTACATTGATGGTCGCATTTCTAAACAGTTCCCTATTACACACAAAATAATGATCGGAACGCTTTCAGACAAATAAATATAATAATGTGTTAATGTTTTTTAAACTATAAATGCAAAATGTACGAGAGAAAAAGNACGCTTTCAGACAAATAAATATAATAATGTGTTAATGTTTTTTAAACTATAAATGCAAAATGTACGAGAGAAAAAGGGCCATTATAGTCAATTAACGGTTACGTACGACTTTTTTAAAGCACTGCTAAAGTTCTATTTCCAGGATATCCATCCGCAGGGACGACGCACTGCATTCATGGGCACTTAGTATAGGAATATTTTGCGTAAGAACTATTTCTTCCTAGGCATTTCTAACACACCTATGTTCTCTTTTATTATTCTTATAAAAATTAAATATAAGTAAAATATTAAAATTTTACCTTTGATATATATGGAAAATTGAGGAAACAACGAAACACGTCATACATAGAGTGATATCTCGAAGGTTTTATTTAAAACCTCTAAAGAAAATGCTAATAGATTATACACCGTTAACATCCCTTACCTGTAATGGAAGGTTTTAACCTATACATTATATAGGAAATTTACCATAGGTACATCAAGTGTTAATCATGTAAATGCTACTATACACTGTTGGTAACTTAACGTCACATTTTAATTTTCCCGAATAAGTTAAAGAAAATTACCATAGATGTACGGAAAAAATGTTTTGCCATTTATTCTTTTGCAATACGAGTATACAATGTTGTAGTAAAATGTTAAAAATATCTTTAACTTTAAAAAAAGAATTTAACCTATAACTTTGTCAACAAGGGCAAGGAATTCTCACGTGTTTGCACATGTGCACCTTAAAATGTTGAAATTCTGCAAGGCACACCTTCAGTAATTTGAAGAAAAAACAAGGTATTGCATTGTAAACGTAGAGCGGACTATGTTTTTACAGTTAATGGATTAGCCGAGGGTACTATCGTACAAAACGCTTAAAAAAACTGGCAGATTGAAACATCAGCGTTGTGTAGAGAAGTGAAAACTGAGAGAAAATGTAGTGGATATTTCTTATTACGACCAAAAATTAGGCCTCAAAGACCTCATGAATACAGCGTATGATCGTGTGTGAGACACCACACGAACTGCACAAAACTGCTGTAATGAATGCAGTATATTATGGATGGTAAAGTTCCTTAAATGATCCATTACTTAATGACAGTACACATTAATTTACACCACTCTAGAGTTACAAGCAAAAGAAGCGAACTAAACTATATTATTTGTGTACTTGTAAAAGAAAAAAACCTTTGAATCTGGGTTGCCAAGAAAATCCTTTGTAGAACTTCAAAATATTTTCTTGAAAAATCCGCAAAATACATGCTTGTAATATTAAAAATAATAGACTAGTATAAAAAATTACATTATAGATAAGTGGACATAAAATTATTTATTTTCTACTAAAAAAAATATGTGGTGAATGAATAACAGAAAATGGGGAAACATTATTCCAAAATATTTTAATGGAAAAGTTACACCTTATCGTTATGAGGACCAGAACCCACCTGCTTTACTATATCACACACTTTACCACAACATCAACTTAACGTACGGTTATTGATATTATTTTTGTATTAAATATTCAAGTAAATACACACAGAATTATAGTGAAGTTATTCGGCGAATAAAAACGCATTTACTTCATTTTAAATGTTCTGTGTAGAAGTAAAACATTGACATTAACAGAACTGCGTCAGGTGTTTTTAAATTTACGTTTTTTTAACTATTATTATTTGAGACGTTTTAAGTTCATCATGTTATTCAAAATTGCAATATGTTTCTTTTTGTAGACAGTTACACTTTACACCACCCCTGGTTTTCGCACAAATGGATTTACGTTGTTGCGTGTCCGGCATGTTGCTTGAGCTCTTGGATACGGGTCTGCATAGTACAAACATTTATTGAGGTATATTACAAACACGGCACTTGTAAGTTTGCAAACGAGATATATTTCAAGAGAAATGTTTGTATTGTTACAATCGTTTGTAAAATTACAAACTATTTCTCAGTAAAAATTACAATAATTTTTAGAGTGTAGTAGTCCACAGTAGGGATCTAAATTTCTTCGTTGGACGGGCGAGATTTATGTATATTAGAAGTTAAACGTTTCCACCGTCCAGCACCTCAATCTCATAGACGATTTCCTGTATGGTAAATGTGTTAAGGGACATGTCTACAGTGATATACCTAGTGACGTTGCAGATATGATCACTAAACTTCGTGCCCATATACCTATGACGAGATGCTGAATAATGTGTTAGGTAGTATTTTGCGGTGTGCAGCGGAATTTAAATTAAGGCGTGTAATTTATATTAAGTGGAATCCATACCCATCGAGTGAAGTGACTGCATCTACGCTTCGTACTCATGGTGACAATACCTATCCACTAACGACATCAGAGCTTGTTATAAGAAAGGTTAAAAAAAAAATTTAATTAATTATTTACTTCCAAGCATCCGTGCCTCACGGATTATGTACAACAAAGGTAAATCGAATATAAAGAGTTCCAGACGACTTGACCCCCTGAGTTCTGTAGTTTCCCCAATTGCTGTTGGAAAACATGCGTTTCATTCGAAATGGAAATTTAAGCGTCTCAATCCCCGCAACTTCAAGACTTACGGAATTTTGTTGTATTATTTGAATGATTCCTGTAATACGGGCGAGTAAATTAATTTAAAAATATATATTGGATACGTGTAAGCCATTGCAAAGTTATGTCGGAAAAAATAATAGAGGATTACATTAATATATAAACGTAAATCAAGTCCAGACTAGATGTAATAACCCTATGTCATAAAAATTCACAGTAAATACCACAAGGAACTTTAACCCGTTAAATGAGGGAAAAATACATTTTATTACACGAAAGAACAACGGCGTCAGAAGAAAACATATAAATGCCAAATAACTCAGAACAACAAAACGAAGACAACACATACTTACGCATAGGCGAAGACAAATATTATTCACACAGAATTTCAACGAATCAACGGCAATAAATGAATAAAAAGTGGTTTTCTTTGACGAACTGTCTACAGCATATTTATGTGTAGGTCTGTAGTCTGTAGGTCTGTAGGTCTGTAGGTCTGTAGTCCAGACTTGTGCCAATAATGATTGTTTTCGCGTAAGTGTTAGTGAGTGCCGTCCTCGTTATGTTTTCCTGGCGTTTTTGGCATTAAAATATTTTTTTCTGGCTACGTTGTTCGTCCTCGTGGTAAGTAGTTTTGTGTTTTTACTTTCTTTGTGAAATTTGAACTTAATTCCTTGTGGAAATTTTTATGAATTTGTATCATGTTTGCTGTTGCCTGTTATCTNTGAACTTAATTCCTTGTGGAAATTTTTATGAATTTGTATCATGTTTGCTGTTGCCTGTTATCTGTACGTATATGTTTTATGACATCGTCTAGCTTTTATGGCTAGAAAGTTTCAAAATGTCGTACGCCCACAATAATAATTTTTTGTTATTTAAGTGTAGAATTGTATTTACAGAAAATTTCACTAGAGATTTTTACTAATACTTTTTACATACCGAAAGCGAACGGAGCTTGGTTTTATTACATTTTATGAAGTCAGTATTGCTCGACCTTNTGCAGATATGATCACTAAACTTCGTGCCCATATACCTATGACGAGATGCTGAATAATGTGTTAGGTAGTATTTTGCCGTGTGCAGCGGAATTTAAATTAAGGCGTGTAATTTATATTAAGTGGAATCCATGCCCATCGAGTGAAGTGACTGCATCTACGCTTTGTACTCATGGCGACAATACCTATCCACTAACGACATCAGAGCTTGTTATAAGAAAGGTAAAAAAAAAAACTTCATTAATTATTTACTTCCAAGCAACCGTGCCTCAAGGATTATGTACAACAAAGGTAAATCGAATATAAAGAGTTCCAGACGACTTGACCCCCTGAGTTCTGTAGTTTCCCNAGGATTATGTACAACAAAGGTAAATCGAATATAAAGAGTTCCAGACGACTTGACCCCCTGAGTTCTGTAGTTTCCCCAATTGCTGTTGGAAAACATGCGTTTCATTCGAAATGGAAATTTAAGCGTCTCAATCCCCGCAACTTCAAGACTTACGGAATTTTGTTGTATTATTTGAATGATTCCTGTAATGCGGGCGAGTAAATTAATTTAAAAATATCTATTGGATACGTGTAAGCCATTGCAAACTTATGTCGGAAAAAATAATAGAGGATTACATTAATATATAAACGTAAATCAAGTCCAGACTAGATGTAATAACCCTATGTTATAAAAATTCACAGTAAATACCACAAGGAACTTTAACCCGTTAAATGAGGGAAAAATACATTTTATTACACGGAAGAACAACGGCGTCAGAAGAAAACATATAAATGCCAAATAACTCAGAACAACAAAACGAAGACAACACATACTTACGCATAGGCGAAGACAAATATTATTCACACAGAATTTCAACGAATCAACGGCAATAAATGAATAAAAAGTGGTTTTCTTTGACGAACTGTCTACAGCATATTTATGTGNAATTTCAACGAATCAACGGCAATAAATGAATAAAAAGTGGTTTTCTTTGACGAACTGTCTACAGCATATTTATGTGCTGTTATCGTTCTGTAGTCTAGACTTTTGTCAATAATGATTGTTTTCGCGTAAGTGTTAGTGAGTGCCGTCCTAGTTGTGTTTTCCTGGCGTTTTTGGCTTTAACATATTTTTTTCTGGCTACGCTGTTTGTCCGCGTGGTATGCAGTTTTGTGTTTTTACTTCCTTTGTGAAATTTGAACTTAATTCCTTGTGGAAATTTTTATGAATTTGTATCATGTTTGCTGTTGCCTGTTATCTGTACGTATATGTTGTATTACATCGTCTAGCTTTTATGGCTAGAAAGTTTCAAAATGTCGTACGCCCACAATAATCATTTTTTGTTATTTAAGTGTAGAATTGTATTTACAGAAAATTTCACTAGAGATTTTTATTAATACTTTTTACATACCGAAAGCGAACGGAGCTTGGTTTTATTACATTTTATGAAGTCAGTATTGCTCGACCTTTGTTGCCTTTATAATATATTCGTTTTCTCACAAAAATTTACTTATTCCTTCCCGGACGATAAAAGATTATAAATTTAAAGTTTAGTGAAGCTGTGAATATTATTTAATGTATCAGAAGACTGTGTAATGTTAANTGAGAATGCTGTGTAATGTTACAAATTCCAACGGAGGATTTGAAATTTAATATATGTCTGAAAAATGGATTGATTAATACAGTGTAGTCTGGTTCGCTGTAAATAAACATCACCAGCCACAAGAGAGGAGTTAGGAGTGTTTTCTCGTACTCAATGACTGCGTGTAAAACCACGCATATATTAATAGTGTTTATTATCCAATTTTATACATTAACAATTGGGTCTTTATATATGTAGTTCATGACACGGTATGCTTGTTTTAAAATCCCCTCAGATTGTTATATTCAACTTTCCAGCTACCACACAAGTAAGCTTGGCCAATACTTGCTTAAAAGCAACACTGTGCGTCCGAGTGATTAGTAAGTTTGTCTTTTTACTTCCTTTGTAAAATTTTAACTTAATTCCTTGTGGAATTTTTTATAAATATTTATTATGTTTGTTGATTTAACCTAACCTTAGCCCATTTCCAGTAGGTATATATTTTATGACATCGTCTAGCTTTTGTGGCAACATAGGTTCACAATGGCGTACGCCTGCCATAATAATTTTTTGTCATTTAATTGTGGATTTTTTTTACCGCATATTTAACTAGAGGTTTTTATTAATGCGATTTGCGTATCGAAAACACGCGGAGCATTGGTTTTATTAAATTTTATGAAGTCAGAATTGCTTGAATTTTGTTGCTGTTATAATTTCTTCATTTGCTCACAACAACTCACTTATTCCTTCCCGGACGATAGAAGATTTTAATTAAAAGTTTAGTGAAGCTGTGAATATTATTTAATGTATCAGAAGACTGTGTAATGTTAAGAATTCCAACGGAGGATTTGAAATGTAATATATGCCTGAAAAATGGATTAATTAAAAGAGTGGAGTCTGGTTCGCTGTAAATAAACATCACCAGCCACAAGAGAGGAGTAAGGATTGTTTTCACGTACTCAGATACGGCTACGTTTCGCCTCAGTGACTGCATCGGTTAGCAGTCGCCGCAGACGTAGCTTCGTCGGTCTGTGTTGACCTCCGACATGTAATTATATCTAGTGGTCGAGTCGAGACCGCGACAGGCGCACGCAGCTCGACATTCGTCCGCGAAGTGGGTCGCGCACACTCGCGCAATAGCACACACACACACACACGCGCGCGGTCGGCGTCGCCCTTCGAACCGCATGTCCTCGCGCCCTTCCTGAGCCTACGCGTCGCCCTATCACGTTCACAGCTGGTCGCGCCTGACCTCTCCCCGTAACTAATGTTCGCAGCCATGTGTTCACTGCTGCAACGCAGACAAATCTTTTACATTTTACCTCTTTNCCTGTGTTCACCGCTGCAACGCAGACAAATCTTTTACATTATACCTCTTTAGTTCGTCCTCAGTGAAATGAACTAAATTTCGAAATCCCGATCAACATGATTTTTTCCTTCCTACTATGACTTTTCGACAAACATTGAAATGAAATCCCTCACGAAACTAATGCATGACATTTATAAATCGATGTTGTAGCGAAACAGTTTAAATTTTTTGAAACTTAAACATGTTACTACTTACCTTTTAATGCCCTACAAATTACTGAAACATAATATCAACTTATTACAACGTGTTATATTTAAATTACTTTATTTATGTTAGGACGTCAAAAAATTGCAACTTTCCTTATTTCATTGCTGATATTATTTTATTTTAAGATACATTAAGTTACGTGCAGATAGTTATTTGACTGAATTATTTAGTACTGAAACTTGTATCCGCTAAAGATATAAGAATGGCTAGTGTTGTTAATAGTGCGACAAATTTACTCACTGATAATTTCGACAAAGAAGGGTAAATAATTTAGGCGATTTCCGAAGAAGAGTTAAAGATTGTCATCATTAACGACAAAAATAGAGGCATTGATAGTAAATTTTTTATAAAACTATATCAGATAAATAACATCCCACGATACTGTTCAAGTATGAACCGAAAGTTAGGAAAAATGTTGATACGTGAGAGATAAAGGCCTATGCTACATTCAAATATTCAGATTGATGATGGGAAGTGATGATGATAATGGAGGTGACGATCGTTATAATTTAGAAAAGTTTGGGTCTTAGTAGTCGTGGGTTCTGCACGCCAGACTCACATCATTGCAATCAGTTATAACTCCCCAAAGGATACAAGTCTCGAGTTCAGAATGTAGGAATAAGGAGATATTCACCAATGACCGTTCGGTAGTCCCGCCCCACTCCCATACAACGATCGCCCATCACAACATGTAAAATACAAGGAGACAACCGGTTAATATCCTGCAAGGATCCGGGCCATAACTGAGATGCAAGTCATGTTGAATAAAACCAAATTTCTTGGACAAAACCAAATTTCTTGGACGAAACCAAATTTGTTCGGTGCAACCAAATTATTTTTTGTATGGGAGTAATCAAATATTTTGCTTTCGAAAACAAAATATTTAGTTACTCGTATTTGGTTGCCCAAAACAAATATTTGGTTTGTACAACCAAAGATTTGTTAAGTTTTCCTTATATTGAACGTTTTCGGATATATATTAAAATAATTACAACCCGAACGAAACTCGACCCGAGACCATTTACGACCAAGTGCTATGCCCAAGTAAACTCGGATAAAATGATTACTGAAAGTACTGGAGTTTTTTTAAGTATACGCAGTTCTATTTCTGAACAAAGTACTTAAATAAATATTTGAAGTTTTACAGCTTTACGTTTTTAGTTTCCCGCTGAACTAGTTTCATTAGGACGTATATACCATTATAAAGCGTCAATAAATGCACTAATAACCTCTGTTATTATCCTAATAGTCACAAAAATTTCACACAAATTCTCGAGCTGTGTTATCAAACGAAGCCGATAAAATGAGTGGCCAAAGAAATATATGTAGTTGATTCAACAAAATATTTTCTCGACAGTCGAATATATTTTGGCCCAAAACTGATGTTTTTATTATTCAAACATATATATATATATATATATATATATATATATATTANGCCCTTTCCAATACATAGACATACAGAAGAGAAGTCCAATGTTGGAACACGAATAATAGTACTGCGCAGCTCGTATACGCCTTCAAACACATTATATTATCACTAAACTTCAGCTGAGGGTGAACTGTTGCTGAGACGAACGGCGTTTCCTCTTCTCTGTACCTGGTTTTACTTTGGCTTAGCAATGCAGCTCTGTAGTTAACATGGTGCTATGCATATAATGTGTTTCTAGCAGCTTGCTCGCATATGGTCGCCATAAGTTCAATAGCCCCTGCCACGCGCGCTGAGTGAGTACAGCAGTGGTAATAATATCACTTTACTTTGGAACAGTTCGCCATTTGCTTCTTGCTCTCATTAATGGTACCAAATATTCTGGCACGGTGAACGACATGGTCGATTGGTACGACGTATATGGTGCCCCGTGAAATGAGTAAATTGTGTACTTGACGATTTCATAGTGTTTCAAAATGACGGGCATATATAACGCTTGTGTGGACAATGACATAACATTTGCGCTGTCCAAAATTCTCTAGTAGTTGCATTACTTAGGTTTTCATTTATGGTGATTCCAACAGTTCAAAAACAGCTATAGATTAAAATAACTATATTTAACCTGAAAATTGTAACTTAAGTTAATTTTCTTGAAGAGTTATGTCGCAAATGTTAAAGTCGTTATGGACACGTTTCGGCAACTAGTTTAAAAAAAACCCTCTGAGAAAGTATACTCGGGGGACACTGCCAACAGAATGGAACATGACTGAGGATGTATGGAAGAAGAAGGCGACAGCATGCAAGAAGCGGCATGCTCGCGGCGTGGCCAGACGGCATGAACAAAATCTCAGTGGCAACATGGTATGTGCTTACGACGGAATTGGTTAACAAGGGTGAACACATTAGAGAAACTACAGTTTCAGGCCGTTGGCAACTTTACTTGAATAACAGTATAAGAACGTCCTGTTCTGGCTCATCTCTAGTGTTTGCAGGAAACCTCTAAATAATGTTTAATGCTAATCATTGAAATATCTTCCACTTCTGCTATATGAGCATTGTGACGTGCAGTAGTAACTGTATTAGTAGTGACCTCGCATTCACAAAATTACCAAAAAATAATAATTCAATAAATATTTTGATCATTTTTACATTACCAACCTAATATCTCTCCCTGTATTTATATAATGTATATTGATGCAGCCACGTTTATGTCAAAAAACCTAATTACACATTTTCTAACAATAGTATTAAATAAAAAAAATTTGTAACTATTATTTTAATATAAGTCTATTATTAGTTAATAGTGCGTTACAGTACTTTAACTTTAAGAGACAATTTNTTGTAACTATTATTTTAATATAAGTCTATTATTAGTTAATAGTGCGTTACAGTACTTTAACTTTAAGAGACAATTTCATTTTTCCTGGAATACTATGAAACCAGTAGTAACCCCATTTTACGTCAACGCGTTATTCGTCATTGCTCTGTAAAAAAAAGTAAAGAAAAGGAAAAAAAGTATTTTTGTATCATGGGTGCGCCTATTGTAATTTTTGTGTGGAATATCTAATAAGAACTCAATCATAAATTTTCATCATAGGCTTTGTAAACACCGTTATTCTTCAAGTGTGTAGCAAAAATAACCCTTATGCCTTTTTTTATGCAAACATACGTCACGCAAGAACAGCTACCTTAAATTCATAACAATTTTATTAGTAGACACGTACAGAAGTTCTTTTTAAAGAAAAGCGTTATTTTATTTCGTTTATTCTCCGGATAGGAACAAACTTGTTTTAAAATTTGAAAAATAATGGGTACATATTCTGAAATCAACAGTTTGTACTTAACTATTTTCATTCTTGCAGGTTTTTATCTGCCTCCTTGTGAAAAGTTCAATAAAAGATAACAATTTAATACTTCAATGTGTTTTAATTGATTTCAATATTGACTAGAGAAAAAATAACACGAAAGTTTATTAAACTCTATTATAAAGTCATCGAATTTTAAATGAATGTAAAAAATTATTATATTTGGAATACTCTTACCAAATATTGATATACGGACAACAAATTTTAGTATATAACAGAGATGGAAGAAAAGTTTTAAATGGAAAAGAGCAACAAAGCAGTCCCAAGAAAATTTTAATGAACCCTATAGAATCCAGCAGGAAGCAGGCACAGTCAACATCAGTTTAGTGTTTAAAAAACGATATTAATTTTTTTTTTAAGAAAGCGGAGAATATCTGTCACTCACGAGCTAAATGACACATTGCTGTAAGTCAGCTGAGTAACTGTAAAGGTTTGCAGAATATTATTTGATATTTTGAAGTCCACATAACTTAAATAGCTTAAGTACGATTTCCCACTCATCCCACTAATTTACAACGCTTATCCAGAATGCCTCACTAAAGTGGGGCTGTTCTCAACAGTGCCGTGTTGTGCATTTCCCATTTTGAAATCTGACTGACTAATGTGACCATGACATCACCGCCGTTGCCCAGTGATGTGGTGTGCAGGTGAAGATTGTATAATTTATCTGTGAAGTGCAGTTGGCTACCAGCTGCCATTTGCGAATCACCATTACGAATGCCTGGTCTCTTACGTGCGTCATAAAAAACTTCTGTCAATGATATGCATGTTTATGATACATGTATGTACATGCTTAAGATATATCTGTATGAAAAACACAAAATTAATGTTTTGAAAAGTAAAGGAACAATTACGTACTATAAAGAACTTTCTTTCCAAGATGTCAACATAAATTAATCAATGAAATCTATAAGCTTTTTCATTAAATTTCTCGGTACATTTTACCACTAAAATGGTTCTTGATTCTGATGAAGTACATAAACACAAAATGTTTATTAGCGTCGAAAATTAAGCAAAAGGAAATTTGTCACTGTTTTAAAAATTATGTAAATTTAAGAGGTTTTGTTAAAACTTTATTTTATTTAATATAAAATAATTATTTTACCAAATTTTTGCATGAATCCGTAAGTGAGGAAAGCTAGGATAATCAGGCGGCTCTAAACAGCGAGGTCTTGAGAACCGATTATCGTGAAGTGAAGTGAGTATGATGCAGCTCCGGAATAAGGGAATAGGGGAAGTGGGAGATCCCCGGGAAAACCTGCTGACCAGCTGTATCGTCGGGAACGATCCCCACTTGCGAAAATCCGGAGTGTACCGGTCGGGGATTGAGCCCGGTTCACGCTTGGTGGGAAACGAGCAGCCTAACCGCTTATCTAACGTGGCTCCTGCAGAAATCCGTAACTTAAGCAACATTAGAAAAATGCCTCTTCCCAAGTGCCAAACCGTTTTGACTGATAATTTGTCTTTTCGTCTCCCAAAATATTAATCAATATTTACTTCAGTCATTACTTATGGTTACCAGCTACTAGTAAGCCTTCTTTATTGCCCTGGTTTTATATGAAATGCCAAGCTGCTAACGTAATGGTTTACTAAGGTTTTCTGTGCGTCTTTAATCTTTTCTGTACAATATGAAGGAAAACGTTACGGAAATAATGAAATGCATGTGTACCTGCGGAACTATGTCGGACAGAAAAAATACAGCTACACTCGCACTGCTTAAAATGACTACGGTCAACATCTAAGGAAATGGAATAACATTACTCTTGCCAACTGCGATAAAAACAATCTCCATGTTCCATCATTTGAATCTCTTTTCTGCGAAAAGCACAATCAAATTAACAGTATTCGGATTTAAGGTTTAAGAAACACATTTGCTATCAATCAAAACGACATTCGTGACAACGTTGGTGCAAAATTATATTTATAATTGACGGCCGACAATTTTCTGTACTGTTTTTAAACCAGTACTTCACTAACACTTTTCAAAGTTGGTAATGCGATGGTAAACCAGTGGATCGAGTATAGGATAGAGTGCTCACGCAAGCTAAACGGTTATTTCTATACTACAATCCACCATGCCATTTTCAACTGGCTTGTTTTGTTTGGATGTGTCGAAGACCAGCAATGCTGCCATTTAATGGAATCTTACTGTGCTCAGGACGGGGTAGGAATCGCGCCCGTAGTAGTAGGCTTGAAACTGAGTATACAGATAATGTGGCAAAGCAAATCCTTCTTGATCGAAGGAGGTGTTGAAATCCATGTAAGGATAGCTTTTGCTATTCAGAAATATTTTTACATTCTGGACATTGAAGTGGTCGAAGGTCAATTTGTCTGCCGATATGTCGTGTTGCTTGTTCGTTTGAAATGCCAGTACGACATAATGGGTTGTTTAATGTGCTTGAAGACGTCTTAACGACCGAGTGTTTTTGCATGGCAGACGATCAGACCGGGCAAGTAACCAAACTCCAGCTCCTGAAGGTTATGTTGATGATTTTTTCTTCTCGACGTAGTTTAGTAGCTTCATGCATTCTCCGTTGCTCGGAGTCACGTGAAGAAAGAACCCCTCCATGTTGGTCAGGGTTACAGCGACGGGTTGCAGGTTTGCTCTGACTCCCAAAACTGCATCGAGATGCGAGGTGGCTAGCATTATCACCAGTTCTTGCTTAACTCATATTATTATTATATTCCTATAATCTTCGGTGAAACCCAGTAACATCGATAGTGGCACACTCACCTCTAAATTGCCTTCTGCGAAGATGGGATCTTTGTATCCGTATTCCATTCCCCAGCCTGCCATTTTTACCACGTCGATATTGTTAGGGGTGAGCGAGAGGTAGTTTTTTATGGTGGTGGTTATGCCAACATTTCGTGTTTTGTCAATAGTAACACCGTAAAGTACGTACATTACTACCTCGGAAAGGTGGAGTGTACCATTTCGAACGAAGCCGGTGGTCATGGGGTGGGTCGTGTCGTCTTTCGTAAAAGTACCTCGGATGCACAGGAACGATTGCGAAGGCAGGGTGTAAATATCTTGACACTCTATCGGGATTCGAACATGAACCGAAAAATCTCCAAACTGACGATGGTAAATAATAATTGTATGCAACTTGCCTTGCACTGATGAAAAGGTACGGCATAAATCACTATGCACAAAGCTAGCATCGTCGAGCATTTTCACTGGACTCTGAAAGCCTAATTGTGGAGACATTTCATGGCGAATGGAAATTACAAGTGGTTTCAGCTACTGCAGAAACTCGTCCACGAGTATAATTCCACCTTTCTTCCTACCACTCGCATGAATCCCAAAGATGTTGAGGGTGACTCCCTGTTTTGGACAGTGTATACTATTCCGATGAGGAGGGACCCACGCAAGCTCAAAGCCAAGGTCGCTCTGGTGCACATCTCCAAACAGCATGGCATTTCCCACAAAGCCCATCGTGACCACTGGTCTGCAGAATTGTTAAAGGTGGTTCGCATACGACAATGGTTCCCACGCATGTATTACCTCGAGTACCTACCTGGAGAAACCATCGTCGGAAGCTTTTACTCCTAGGAGATCCAGCCTAGGAAGTTTCCGATGTTTATTTGGTGGAAAAGGTGCCGAAACAACGTAATGGACGTGCGTATGTGATGTGGCTCGGACATTCGAAGCGTGACGATTCATGGGTCGATGAGAAAGACATTCTGAAATAGGAACTAATAATATTTTAAACTATTGTTATTAAAACGCTTTTTTTTCAATAAAAAAGGTGTTTTATCATAATTAACATTAATTTTATTCTAGCCTGTCTTTATATGCAATTTGACGGGATTGGAGATAGCGAGCTCTGCGAAAAAAAGCTAACACTTCTCTTCACACGCGAGTCCACTTCATGGTGACCCAACACCAAGCAGGTGTGGAAACGACTTGGAAGCATGTGTGCAGTTACCTTACGCTGTGCAGGTGCATACGTAATGGTCATCCGACACCGCGCAGGTGCGAAAACGATTTGAAAGCACCTACGCTTGCATGTGTGCAGTTACCTGACGATGTGCAGGTGCAGACCTGTGTAACTGCAAACATTGCACTCCCCCCCCCTTCCAACCAATTCTGATCCACCCCTCCCCTTCTTCCGCGAAAATCCGCGGCGGACACCTGCAGTCCTGACCATGAATATGGTCGGTTCTAACCAGTTTTATCCAGTTATTTTCGCGCGGTGACGCAGAGATCAAGGTAAGTTCACGAGCAATTGTCTCGGGGTCATTTACACTGGGGCCCCCGTCCCCCCGTGGTGCCCTAAGGACGTCGCCTGCCGCACGCGCATCCTGGCATATTAATTTTCATAAAAAGTTAAAATGAATACCATACTTTTTGGTAATTTTTTATAAAATATTTTTTTCAAAATAGTTTTTGTTACTAAAATAGTTTTCAAGGATGATAGCGGAACGAACATCCAACATGGCATCGAGCTCTGGCTGTGACGACTACCTATACGGCGAACGGCACCGACCAACATGGCTGCCGGCCGCGCCTAACAAGATGACGGACGGATCCTGAATCAATTTTCGGATCCCGTTTCACCCGAAGGAATATAAACTATATACTACTGTCCAAGCATAGCTAAGAGACTTAGAATCCATCTAAAATTTCTACGTAAATTTTTTTTTTTGCCATTCTGTTTCAGGAAAAATTTCTAATGTGTGTACTCAAACTGAATTAATGTTTTGAGCTAAAAGAACTACGCAATTTAATGGCAGATTGAGTGTTGCAAAGGAAGGAGTACTTGTGATGACTGTACATAATAATGAAAGATTACCGTAGCCAGAGTATACTTAGGAATAAAGATGTGATACAGCCAGGCGTACACGTCAGCGCAAAACGGTTTAACTTGCAAGCAACGCGGATAGATGTCGTTCTTCAGTCAGGACCTATTTAGAGTTTCTGGCCAGGTTGTAGATCAACCATCATCCGGGAATCTTTCGCAGCTCTCAGTAGCCAATCGGACGAAAGGCTTACTTCAAGTATCTTGCCCGGCCAATCAGCGAATAGACACGCCGGACATAAAAGGAACCGCCACGCTGTATTAAAGGTTGTTCGCGAACAAATCAAACTTAGAAAAACGTCACTGCTCCTACGTGCATATAATTTCATGGGCGCACTGAGTGGCACGCTCCCAGTGAAGTTAGTAACGATCGAGGGATATCACTTCTATGTCTAAATGTCAAATTATAAGTGTTTAGGTAAACATGTGTGAAAACTGAAATAATTTTTTTTTTTTTNCACTTCTATGTCTAAATGTCAAATTATAAGTGTTTAGGTAAACATGTGTGAAAACTGAAATAATTTTTTTTTTTTTAGCTTTATGCTTTTTTAAATGCATGCAGGTGTTAGACTTAGCAGATTCCTGGGATATTTACTTTTCTAACACTTTCAAATCTTTACTTCACAGACGAGTGAATATAGTAATAATACCCGCGGCAGTGTTAATTTTAGAGAAGGCGGAAGAACACACAGTGTGCAAACAAATAGATTTTAAGCAGGGCTTTCAAAGTACTCAGTTTACCAGCCTATAGCCTATAGCTATGTGTAGTTCCCCATTCTGTGATCGAGCCAATATACATCAACAGTCACACTACTCCATGCAGCATATACACTGAAGAGCTAAAAAAATAAACTGGTATAGGCGTGCGTATGCAAATAACAGAGATATGGAACCGATCAGAGTAACGTGATGCGGTCGGCACAAGATCGGTTACTGCTGCTACAATGGCAGGTTATCAATATTTAAGTGAGTTGAACGTTGTGTTATAGTCGGTGTACGAGAGATGGGACATAGCATCCCCGAGGTAGCGAGTAGCGATAACATTTGGATGTTCGCGTACGACCGTTTCACTAGTGTACCGTGAATATTGCGAATCCGGTAAAACATCACATCTTCGACATCGCTGCGGCCGGAAAAAGATCGTGAAAGAACGGTACAAACGACGACTGACGAGAATCATTAAACGTGACGGACACGCAACCCTTTATCAAATTGGCGTAGATTGGATTTGTGGACTGCCCTGCAGGATTCATGGCGTGACTGCCTCCTGCATATCTTCAGACATTAGTCGAGTCCATGCTACGTCGTCATGCGGCCCTTCTGCTTGGTCCAGGATGGAAAAGGGGGAGGGGGGCTACACGATATTAGGAAGGTGTACAAGTTTTTTTGGCTCTTCAGTATATATATCGAGCATGGAGATGCAATGTTACTGGACTTGCATTTGAAAGCACTCAGGTGTGATTTCCGGTTCGGACACTGTCTTTGACATCACTTGTTTTCTAGGAATTATTCGAGGCTCATGCTTGGGACAGCACTGCGTGTCACGGCTGCTTGCTTGTCCGGTTCCTCATTATTTGAATCACTTATTCCGTCTGTTACGACCCCGGATATGACCCCTGCAAAATGTTTCGTGTGTACCAATAATTTTCTGACACTTTACCAACATCAGTAATACGCTGGTAAAAATAACGCTTTAGTTTGTAACGGCAACCATTAATCTGAATTTTGCAAACTTTTATAACAGATTAAATATATGGGTGCATTAGGCCTGCTCAATAAATATTAACGTAATTTTCGTTTTGTGAATATTGATATTACTTTTACGCATGTCAGAGCACATCAATTTTAATTATGGATGTCATTATGAAATTCTGCTGCTCGCAATGTTTTGCAAGCGAATTGCTAAATACTCTAACGATTTCAATCACTGAATTTCTTTTGCATTGTTTAATTGTTATAATAATTATTATATTGCGACAATTGTGAAAATCTGTCTCTGGCACCACATAAATCATGTTAGTTTTCATAGCCTTTTATAGCACTATTGGTGTGCAAAATGTAGTACAAATTAGTTACATTTTTCTGGAAATTTAGCTAATTGTTCAGTTTCTCACCTGGCACTTCGTTGCAAAGTGGCCGGCAAAACACGATTTCTGAATGCTTGATTGATGCTTCTAATGATTACTTTATTGTACAAAATTAGGTTTGATTGTTTAGTAGATATAACGTACCAACCTAAGATATTTATATTTACGTCATTAAAAGAGGCAAGCCACTTGTAAACCTCGTTCGATTTCAGACCCAACGGTAGCACTAATTGTGTGATAAACTNTGAACCTCGTTCGATTTCAGACCCCACGGTAGCACTAATTGTGTGATAAACTTAGGGAGAATCAGTAGATTGGTTTAAGAGGTATAGCAATAAAACAACATTTTTGTTCATTTCACGATATTTATAAATGGAGTTCACAAATATTATGTATTAGCACATTTGATGATTGTCATATATACTACCAGTATTATAAGATAAGTTAAATCGATTACATAGTTTCGTAGATATACCACACTTATATAAAGTGTTAATATATATACCATTTTGACAATAATTGCCTCGCACACTTAAAACACACAAACTATTATGGCATATGACAGAACAATAACTTCGCTTAATTTAATCGATATCGGTTGATTTTTTTCTGAAATATATTATTAAAACTGTATTATTTCATGTGGGGATATCTTTCAAACTGGCGAAGAAATGGTGCTCTGTATAAACAAGTTTTATGTTTAAAATTAAATACTGCCAGCATAAAAAAATAAGTTGAAATACGTTAGTGGATTGTAGACATATCATACTAAAGTATAATTTAAATATGGACACCATTTTGAAAATAATTGCTTGACTAACTCGAAACATTAATTTACATGGCTGCTGTAGTGTTACATGTAGACCAAATTTGGTGTGAATCGTTTGCTTGCCGAGATATGAGAAAATATGAATTATTCATGTAGCGGCATCATACAAAATGGCGTACAAGACAGTCGTCGTGTAGACACATCTGAAAGTTGTAATATATACTGTCTGTATTAAATTATAAATTGGAATTGATTAAATAGCTTAGACGATACATAGAGCATACTAATACAAATGTGTATATGGCTGCCATTTTGAAAATAAGGGTTTCACCTACTTAATATATACCAGTCTATATCATCTATCACTGTACTACTTTTATACCAAGTTTGGTACGAATCGGTTAATTGTTTCACGAGATATGAAATAAAACTTTTATTTATTCGTGAGGCCCTATCTTACAAAACCGCTGACAAAAATAGTTACGTGATGGCATATATGATGCCTATATGAAATTATTTAAGCATACAAAATTTTATAGAAATTGATAGCACCTAAAATATTTATATAACCACCACTTTGAAAATAAGTTCCTTATATGTATAAATTGCATACGTTTATATGACTTACCATAGTGTCACTTTCATGTAAAATTTGACGAGATTTGATAGAGCTGTTGTCAATATATCACGTAAAGCGTTTTTTGGTGCTATCTTACAAAATCATGGACTAACTGTAGTATTTTTCGTTTTATACAATACTTACACGATCATTCACTGTCATTGTGAACGAAGCGCCTGGAGTGTTTTAAAACTATAAATCCTTATGTCCTTAACAAGTAGACTACTATATATCTTTTGATATTGGTGACATTCGGTTAAGGAATTCAATTTTTTTAGGGGACACACACACGCACCTACACACATACACATGCAGTTCAAAAATTGATCTCAGTAACCTTTAATTCTTATGTTAATTAATAATATCAGATGATAAATGATTTTACTTACAAGAATTGCTGGTTTAGGATGTCCTATAACTGTATAATTTACATATATTAGACTCTTAATTTTAATACAGTTTGTTATATAAATTATTTGTGAAAGAGTTCCTTATCCATTGCAAATTATACATAAAAAGGGAAATCTGTATACTGATATTATCTTGGTTGACATTAAATTATTCACTCATAGGTTTGCTCAACCATTTTTAAGATAGCATAAATATCATTACACGTGAAATTTTTATATTCCTATTATCTGTACGATACTGTATAAGGAAAACAATANCTATACTGTATAAGGAAAACAAAATGATATGCTGAAAAAATTTTCTAGTAACGGTTTATATGTAAAAACCGACTGGATTATTTCTGGCAGAATTAAGTGCTATCACACAAGAAATGCGTGTCAGGAATCACAGAAAATAATANATAGGTTTGCTCAACCATTTTTAAGATAGCATAAATATCATTACACGTGAAATTTTTATATTCCTATTATCTGTACGATACTGTATAAGGAAAACAATATGATATGCTGAAAAATTTTACTAGTAACGGTTTATATGTAAACACCGACTGGATTATTTCTGGCAGAATTAAGTGCTATCACACAAGAAATGCGTGTCAGGAATCACAGAAAATAATATNACCGACTGGATTATTTCTGGCAGAATTAAGTGCTATCACACAAGAAATGCGTGTCAGGAATCACAGAAAATAATATTCAGACCCTCTAGTAATGATTCAGGTTACGAGCGAAAAGGCTCGAAGAAATCCAGAGGGACATCCAGATGTCATGTGACTACTCGACTTCTCAGATCGGGCATAAAATAGTGAGATATTTCTGGAGGGCGAACCCATGTATAAGCGGTTCGGCATTCTTGTGCCAGTTATGCAACCCGTTTACGTTTAGAGTCAACAATGTCTCTAATATCATAAGACAAATTGTGTGGGAGTGAACCACTTCTTCGAGTAATTTTGTCGAATGGAGGAAATCATGAAAGTAAGTTCTTCCAAATGTGGTTATTACGAAACCAGAGTCAACAAATGCCGCAAGACAGATGAATTTATGGATGTCCGTTAGTGAGTCTCTCTGGCTCTCTTCGCCGCNCCAGAGTCAACAAATGCCGCAAGACAGATGAATTTATGGATGTCCGTTAGTGAGTCTCTCTGGCTCTCTTCGCCGCCTTTTTTGATACGGTGTTTCAAAATTGTTTTTTAATCCTTTTTAGGCAAAAAGTGGCGCATATACTAAACCCGTCAAATTTTACATTTATTTGTACTCCATAAGATTAAAACAAAATTATTAATCATCGGTATGACCTTTACTTAGAAAATATATAATAATAAATTACGTAATGGTATATATTAAAAACATAAAGTGTCTCACTATACAAGCAAAAATAATTTATGAAATTTTGACATAGCAGAAATAGCCAGCAGAAATACAGACTGGTTTGTGACGCTGTACTGTAAAGGTCATAATTTAACGTACTCTGTGGCACGCGTAAGTTTAAGAAATCGTTGTGCACCCTGTTAAGAGGTTTATATGAGCCTCCCAGATTATTTAATTATTAAGTGGATTTCTGATTAAATAATTTTCAAAAGCAAACAGTTCCTTTCCAATATTTTGTAGATAATTCAATGACAAATTTTAAGACGGTTCAAGCTTTGGCATGAAGTAAGATTTCCCGAGAGTTTAAAGTGCAAAGTATACGTTACTAAATACATTTTCCGAAAAGAAGTTGCAATTCGGTGAAATATTGCCTGTCTATAGAAAACATCACTGACAAAGATTAAAATGTTTGGTTTCTATTTATCAACGGTGATTTTTTTGTGAAAAGATGTTAGTATCACCTAACATTTGGTTTAACAGAATCCTCTCTTAGACCGGGAGTTTGCATTGGAGTTACCCTTTACATTTCTGAAAGTACAGTACACCTTTCGAATGAAAAACATTACGTTCTTGTGTATAGTATTTGTACTTCAGTGATAATAATACTACATGTACACATGATTCCAAACTATACATAAAGCAGATATTATGGAAATTTATTAACAAAAATATTAATTTTTATTACTTGTATGCCACGTGGTAGAGGGAGATATTTGGAACAATATTGTAAGTCAATACGTTTCTTTCTGTTTCTTCAAACTAATTAAATAAGTAAGAATGTAATGCGATTTGCCAATAAAATAAATCTCACCGTGGTTACTGATTTAAGATTGCATACATTAGCATCAGTTCGTGCATGTAAAAGTGATTTCAGAAGCTCCACTAAGAAATGCCTACCGCAATTAATTGATGTCTGATACGATAGAAAGTTTTATCGAATAAGGATGCTTCGCCGCTTCGCAGATACGCTTAAAACACAAAAATAATTTTCGTCTAAGAAAACTTTTAATTATTTTATTTTCGCAGAGCTGGTGGCAAGAAATCCATCATTCTGAGGACATTTATACACACCCCTCATGACATTGAGAGCAGTCCGAGAGAAGTTCACAAACGACCGAATTGATTTTAAGGGTCTTGGAAGGGTGGGGAGGGGGGTTGGGAAGCGAGCGAAAATACCTTGAGGGCATGCGTACGCTGGCTGCACACCCTCTTTGGGAACAACCACTGACTCCCAAACCCCCTATCTTCACCAATCAGAGTCAACAAATGCCGCAAGACAGATGAATTTATGGATGTCCGTTAGTGAGTCTCTCTGGCTCTCTTCGCCGCTTTTTTTGATACGGTGTTTCAATATTGTTTTTTAATCCTTTTTATGCAAAAAGTGGCGCGTATACTTAACCCGTCAAATTTTACATTTATTTGCATTCCATAAGATTAAAACAAAATTATTAATCATCGGTATGATCTTTACTTAGAAAATATATAATAATAAATTACGTAATGGTATATATTAAAAACATAAAGTGTCTCACTATACAAGCAAAAATAATTTATGAAATTTTGACATAGCAGAAATAGCCAGCAGAAATACAGACTGGTTTGTGACGCTGTACTGTAAAGGTCATAATTTAACGTACTCTGTGGCACGCGTAAGTTTAAGAAATCGTTGTGCACCCTGTTAAGAGGTTTATATGAGCCTCCCAGATTATTAAATTATTAAGTGGATTTCTGATTAAATAATTTTCAAAAGCAAACAGTTCCTTTCCAATATTTTGTAGATAATTCAATGACAAATTTTAAGACGGTTCAAGCTTTGGCATGAAGTAAGATTTCCCGAGAATTTAAAGTGCAAAGTATACGTTACTAAATACATTTTCCGAAAAGAAGTTGCAATTCGGTGAAATATTGCCTGTCTATAGAAAACATCACTGACAAAGATTAAAATGTTTGGTTTCTATTTATCAACGGTGATTTTTTTGTGAAAAGATGTTAGTATCACCTAACATTTGGTTTAACAGAATCCTCTCTTAGACCGGGAGTTTGCATTGGAGTTACCCGTTACATTTCTGAAAGTACAGTACACCTTTGGAATGAAAAACATAACGTTCTTGTGTATAGTATTTGTGCTTCAGTGATAATAATACTACATGTACACATGATTACAAACTATACATAAAGCAGATATTCTGGAAATTTATTAACAAAAATATTAATTTTTATCACTAGTATGCCACGTGGTAGAGGGAGATATTTGGAACAATATTGTAAGTCAATACGTTTCTTTCTGTTTCTTCAAACTAATTAAATAAGTAAGAATGTAATGCGATTTGCCAATAAAATAAATCTCACCGTGGTTTCTGATTTAAGATTGTATACATTAGCATCAGTTCGTGCATGTAAAAGTGATTTCAGAAGCTCCACTAAGAAATGCCTACCGCAATTAATTGATGTCTGATACGTTAGAAAGTTTTATCGAATAAGGATGCTTCGCCGCTTCGCAGATACGCTTAAAACACAAAAATTATTTTCCTCTAAGAAAACTTTTAATTATTTTATTTTCGCAGAGCTGGTCGCAAGAAATCCATCATTCTGAGGACATTTATACACACCCCTCATGACATTGAGAGCAGTCCGAGAGAAGTTCACAAACGACCGAATTGATTTTAAGGGTCTTGGAAGGGTGGGGAGGGGGGTTGGGAAGCGAGCGAAAATACCTTGAGGGCATGCGTACGCTGGCTGCACACCCTCTTTGGGAACAACCACTGACTCCCAAACCCCCTATCTTCACCAAACGGGAAAATCGCTGCCTTTAAAAGATTTATGACTCTCATCTTCTTCGATTCCACCTCGCCACCACCTAGCGCTTGCGTCATCCCCTTTTCTCCCGAGTACACCTCCGCAGATCGTCTTTTTCTCCTCACGCTCCCTTATTCCTTTAGCGCTCTACCAAAACTTCCAGCAACATATTTCAAACGCAACGTGTTTGTGAAGCATCATTTACTCGCGCGGGTTCGCCGAGGGAGAGGAGGGGGGTTGGGAAATCGATGGACTTCGTTTATTGCTTCAGTTATCGGATTTTTCCTCGTTCCTCGCAATTTAGGGGGTAATGTTTGGCCCTCTGGAAGGACGGCCAAAGGAGGAGAATAGTTCGGGGTAAGGGTGGTTTTGCCGTGAAACGTGAGTAACAGTTTAGTCAGCAGGTGTAGCGTCCCTCACTCCACGCGCATCCCTTTTTTTTTCCTCTCCCTTCCTCCTCACCTAGCGGAGTCTCTTACGACGGGGGTTGGCTATCCGAGGAGATTTTTCAAAATGCAGTTGTCTTATCTCCCGCCCCGGGTAGAAGACAAGTCTTTATTTCTTCGTTATACCATCTGTCAAACCTTTTCCTCTTCCGACGCTGAGGAAGAGCGTAAAGAAAAAAAAAGTAATGGGGAGCGATGTTGCGCAATCTTACACGCCGATGGCTTGAAGGTAGGCCAAACTCTTTTTCATCTACTTTGCTACATTATTCT
>NQII01008976.1:14717-60255 GCA_002778355.1 Clitarchus hookeri | reverse complement strand
AGTGTTCCTTTATTGGTGCAGAGTCACCCAGGGCGTGTCACATACAGTGTGGTTAGGGCTAGTGATTTTTCGCGTAAAAATCGGCGCACACATTAGACTTCAATACTATATACACAACTCAGATTTTCTCGTATTTCTATTGGCTGCTGGTGCCGTGTCCGCATTTGACCGAACCACTCAGAATTACGTAACTCTGACACTGAACTTTCGTGATTCGTGCGCAAACAGTTAACACGGAACAGAAAAAAATTGTCAGCCTATCAAAATAGCTGGATAATCCTACAGTCCTTTGAACTGTATCTTGTCGCGAAATTTTTTCGCAAAATATCATTGCCCCTAAGTACGGTCTAATGACAAACGTATTGCAAAGGTACACGTGTTTCAAGTTTAACATGTCCTCAAATAACAACGCCAATTTTGCATGTCCCTAGGCTTGACATGGCGTAGAGGACTACTTAACAGAATTTATGAAGTTTTTACGGTTTGAGTCATGTCTGTATTTTACTCTGTGGGACACAAAATATTAAGTAATGGGAGAATCTTTAATTATGGTAACAAATGTGAAAAGCATCACACGAAAAAAAACTGTTCCATTTCTAAATAGCTGACAATATATTTTCTGTACCTTGATCAGCTTGGTTTTAAAAGTTTCCCCGTTTCCATTCCCTTGTATTCCTGCGCTGCTCCATACTCACCTCGCTTCACCCTCATCGGCTCTCAAGATCTCGTTAAGAGACGCCCAAACCTCTACTTCACTCCAAATTTTTAATATATCTACTAAAATAATTGTATTGACTAGGAATCAATTTTCCGAAAAATCAGGGTTACAAAGTATCATAGACGTGCGAATTTCGCGTTATTATTTGCAGGCACACTAGACTCCACCGTTATATATGCACTTGAGTCGATGTCATTTGTTTCTTGGCTCCTGCAGAAGTGAGGAGCCATGTTTCCTTTGACTAGGTGGGACGTGATTGGGCTGTATTCTTGTTACATGTCTCCGATTGGCTCACGGCCGCCCAGGGCGTGACCACCCAACTGTAGTCCAATGACAAGAGCTATACAAACGCACACGTGTTAATATAATATTCTGTCTTCAAATAATAAAACGAATTTTGCAGATCTCTAATAATGTGCTATTGAATAATAACCTCCATTTGAGGAGGAAGGGATAAATGTTTCGTTAGAACGTTCTTTCAAGTGCAGAACACTTCACTGAATTTTAACTTTCTTTCCTAGGAAAGATAAGCGATCATTTGAGGGCACCGGTATTTCGCGAAAATATTTCAACAGAAGTTGTGTTTAAAAACACTTAAGTTCAGATCCACTCCCGTTATTGGATCATTTGAATGGTTACGCGTCTTGTATGTCTCCCGGCCAATCACGTCAGGTCAGTGTCGGAGAAATCTAATTCTGATAGGCACACTCATGCAACGATTCACACAAAGACAAGAGGCCAATAGCGGAAGGATGGCTGCAAGTGTGCACGTAGAATATTGAATTCAAGCCTCTGCGTAAATATTTTCGAGAAAAACAGGTGGCCGTAGTGGTAATATATAAATGTGGTTATGAATTAGCTTTCAAGTCAATTCATACCTTAAAGGTGCTATGTGTGTAACTAAATAATGAGTCATGATTAGGTAGAGCACAACAGTATAAGATGGGTTTTATTGAAAATAAGGATTATACAATAACTTTTTACGTAACTATTGATCGAGGGAGCTTAAATGGAATACCAAAAGCCTAATTAATTATATTAAGTTTTATTACCGCACGCCACTGCTATTACAATCTAATTGAAAAGTCCCCACACACCATGTTCATGTTGCCGGAGGCTGATTCTAGGAGGCGGTTAACGACGGCCGGACACACCCATCTCCGCGTCTTCTTGGTCTGCTGCCCCGATGACAAAAAACGCCGCTCCCAGTGTAACATTGGCCTAACTTATATCGGGCACATTGTTTCATATTTTTGGCCCCGTTTACTGGCCGGTGGAGGGGGTTCTGCAACGGTCTTCCGCAATGTGTTATTGCAATCACGCTCATGCCCTGGTTCAATGTTTGAAGGTGTGATCAGGCAGGCGTTCAGCTAAGGCCTGATCACTTCATAACATCTCCTCCAATGTTCACTAGCGAGATGCCCTTATCTCGCTCTAGAATCCGTGGGGGTAGTGGAAGATAATTTTGAATTTAAGTGGTTCATCGTCTGACAGCAGGAATATGGATCGGGGTGAAGTCCTCTTCGCTACGGTAGGAAATCTTTTGAAAGGAATTATAGAAGACTGATACGTTAGGTATAAGGAACAGCTAATTGCTTTCGTGCAGTCCTCAGGCAAGGTGAGCCGAACAAACGCTGTGCTGTGTGCTTACAGTGGCCTTGCGGGCCATGAACTTCATTTCCGCTGGGGTGTGCAAAGTTGTCTTCCACGCGTAAGCGCGGCAGACCATTCCGGGTAAGACCGAACGCGTCAGCTTTTCTTGAGGATGTGAGTCCCTAAGCACAACGCAGCGTGGATCTTTTGACATATTTATTCTTGTAAAAAATGAAACAGCAAAAATTGGTAACATTGTAAAGGTAACAGTAAAACATTAGTAATTATAGCGAAAAAATAATTTTAACTATAAAGAATTTTAATTGTTAAAATTAACTGCTCTCCCCGTCACAATAATAATTGTTCTTTGTTTGTACAGAAACTACACTTGCTGAAAATAAATCAATGTTAGAACACTTACAAAAATAGTGATGTGATAGGAGAATGTTACATACTGAAATTGTACGTGACGTCACGGTTGTATGAAACTAATGGGATGGTATCGAAACGTAGAATATAATTTAATTAATAATTTAAACTATCATAATTTTCAAAAAGAAAGAAATATCGAGGCTGCTTTTTTACTAGGTTTCAATACTTAAGAGGGAGTATGGAGAAGGGTATACTTATGCTAACAATGTTATGGCATGTATTTTAAAATATACAAATAGTATTTAAAAACAGCAAAAACAAATTTTAACAGAATGTTCAGTCTCTTTGCCATAAAATATTAGTAATAATAAGAGAATGATATCTACTTAGAATATGTATTGCGTTTTTCAAACAAAATTAAAATCGTCACTACTACTAATGTCAGATGTTATGAAGTGATCGGGCCTTAGCTAAACGGCCTGCCTGATCAGACCTTCAAACATTGAACCAGGGAACGAGCGTGATTGTAGTAGCACCTGGCAAAATACAGTTGCAGCAACCCCCTCTACTGGCTAGTAAATGGAGCCGAAAATATTAAACAACGTGCCCGATATAAGTTAGGCCAATGTAACACTGGGAGCGGCGTCTTTTATCATCGGGGCAGCGGACCAAGAATACGTGGAGATGGGTGTGTCCGGCCGTCATTAACCGCCTCCTATAATCAGCCTCCGGCAACATGAACATGGTGTGTGGGGACTTTTCAATTAGATTGTAATAGCAGTGGCGTGCGGTAATAAAACTTAATATAATTAATTAGCATCTTGGTATTCCATTTAATCTCCCCCGATCAATAGTCACGTAAATGGTTATTGTATAANTAATATAATTAATTAGCATCTTGGTATTCCATTTAATCTCCCCCGATCAATAGTCACGTAAATGGTTATTGTATAATCCTTAAGTTTAATAAATCTCATCTTATACTGTTGTGTTCTACCTAATCATGACTCATTATTTAGCTACGCCCATAGGGGCTATAGGCGTAGCTAAATAACCAGTATGAATTTACTTACAAGCTAATTCGTGAAAATGTGTACGCACCCTACACTATAACGTTTTTACTCAACCAGACAAATTGTAATAATATTTTGTGGATATGTTAAAGTAATTAACTGTCTTCCAGACTCAAGTATTTATAAAAAAATATATTCTACAATTATGAAACTGCAACAGTGCAAATGTGCAATTCGCCTACATAATTTGTTAATGTCATTTTGGAGTGCAATGATTCTTCAAATCATTATCCAAAGTTTTTCCCAAGAGAGGACATCATTTTATCGTCCATGTTGATATAGATATTTCTCGATATTCAAAGTGTTACAGACTTCGTAAGACAAAGAGGTTGTACGGTTGAATGCTTAGAATTATAACTCAGGACATCCAGTTTTCGCGAAAAGAATTCGAACGAAGCTAGACTTCAATATCTTACTAGTTTTCATTGCGCTATTGGCCACATGCCTTCGTCTGAATACTGTATGGTGCCTCCCCGTCAATGAGATTTAGGTTACTCCTGTACTGAACGTCTAAGATTCGCAGGCAGGCACCCAAGACGCCTAGCAGCTGATACCATCCAATCGCTGAAGTGGATCTGAGCTAGAGTGTTTTGAAATAGTAAAACTTGACAGGAACCTATCAATAACGCAATGAAAACTGCAGGAGTGCAAGTGGGATACTGAAATCTAGCCTTGGTGGAATTCTTCTCGTGAAAATTCTTGTGGAGTCATATCGAAACATAACATTTCTACAGAATATCAACCTGATGATGTAACAAGAGCATTACCAAGAAAATTGNTGGAGTCATATCGAAACATAACATTTCTACAGAATATCAACCTGATGATGTAACAAGAGCATTACCAAGAAAATTGTTATCAACATTTTAACTATTGTTATAAAACTGTGAATGCCCCCTATTAAAAAATAAGAAACCAATTGGTTTTTTTTAAGTTATGTGTCCACCTTTATTACTATGAGACTTATAAAAGGATAACTGAGCTTCGCCTGAATTAATACCAGGAATACCACCTGCAATATTACCACCTGAAGTAGATGTTGCACGTGGCTCACGTGTATTTGTTCCTACACTTTCTGCACTAACGTCAGCAATATCTTCAGGACGCATAATTGAAACATATCAGCGTCTTGGTTGGGTAATCAAGGTGTCAAAGCAACAATTGCAACTATATTATCATCAGGTTGAGCTTAACGACCACCTGCATCAGTTTTTTTTTTTTACTGCAAGAGATGGTTGAAAACGACGGATAAGGTGATGGACTTCTGCTTGAGATGCTGGTGATGCTGAAGAACGCTGTTGCATAGCTGTTCTTCAAGTTTCCTTTGTTCAATGCCGAAGCGTTTACGAAGAGATAAACTTTCTCCGCTGATCACTTTGTGGAGTAGCTGCAATGCGTTTTGCTTGTTTATGTAATAGACTAAAAATGGGGTAGACCGATCTCGCTGGCTGCGCACATCCAATCTCCGTGTCCCAACGATGAACTTCTTTTCTGCCGAAACGTCTAGCAAAAACGGCATGGATTCTATTAAGGGTTAGAACAATTTTTAGTAAACAAGTGCTTTGAGATGTTTTTATACTTCCTCCAACCAATTTGTAATGCAGTTTGATTAAATTCAAACTGGTAAACGTATTTTATTAATATAATAGTGCTTGTAATTTAAAAATTAAGATATAAGCAAACACGTACATCACTGTTAACCATGTGACTTTGACAGTTGTGTTCCTTCGGGGTAGGTTTATGTTGGGTACATGCACAGAAGACGAAAAAGCGGTCTACCGCATCTATAGTCTATGGTTTATGTTGATTAATAAATTTAATACGTAAACATTCACGTGGACCCCAAGTAGAACGATCTTTTGGAAAGCAGTACTTATTAATGTCACTTTCGTGTGTATAAAACTCCTGTCAATGGTTCTACACCACATTTAATTCCAAGTCCTGCAGCACCAATTTGCACCATGTACGTTTCTATTGTGAATAAAGTCACTTGTAAATTTACGTATGGCTTAACGATTAGCCACAGGTTTCTCTCCTGCTGTTGTCACACAATCATAAGCAATATCATGATCACGTGCTATACGATCCTCTTCGCCTACAGGTTCGCCATTATCTAATGGATTGCCCGGACTAAGGTTCATTCTACTCAGGTTAGGAACAAAACGAGTTTTCTTATGAGAGTGTTTGGCGTAGGGAAAATTTCCGCCGCTAGGTGCGCAGTGTTCCAAAGAAGTCACTTGTAGTAAAAATATTTTAAGCTACGTGAATAATAAAAGAGAATGATTTTACTTAGTTACGTAGTTATTTTATATTTTATTTATGATTATTGCAATCACTTTATTTTTTAACTTACCAAGTAGAAAAAATATGGTACACATGCGACACTAGCGCTTACATAGTGGAAAAAAATTTCAGTTGCCAAACTGAAAGCATTGAGCTTCGCAACATGAGTAGAATAAACCTTACCCGGACCAATGTAGTTGTGACCTAGTAAAACAAAACTACGTGCAAGCATTGTCTGTAGCATACCAATGCAATTAGCTTACACGTGTATTTATAATTTTATAATTACAACACATTGTTTACTTGTTAATGTCTCGGTACCGGCTGATTAATTTTTCTTGAATAATATTCCAAAAATTTTATTTTTTTCATTTATGTCTTGCTTATTTGTCACAGTTGCTTACGAGATCTCAAAAATAGTTTAATTTAAACTCTCTCAATAATGTAAGTTAAAACATAAATCTGTAATAAATAATATCATAACTATAGGTATTGCATTGTTCAAAACAAAATAGTTTGTAGTCATACAAAAGGTTTTTGTAGGCAACCGAGTTTTCAAGGAATTTTCTTGTAAATTAAAGAAAAAAATAGGTGTATCCCAGAGCTTATTTTTGTTTGGGAACACGATATTTCTTGCCCGACATGTTTCCTAACGTATGATTTCTGCTTACAAGAATAAAGAATAAAACTGATCAGAAGGATGAACAAATGATCTATAACGAGCAGTAATAGTAAATCATTTCCTTTGATATATCGCGATGAAGTGTATTATTGGCAGAAAACGAATTTCGCAGATTTATCGGCGGCACTATTAATTCCATGACGACCGTCTCGATTTCAGTCACCCCGAAGAAGGGAATGCGCATGCTTAAAGCAAATGCGGTGAAATTACTCAGGTCGAGATGAGCCTTCATTAATGCGTTTATAAAAAAGCGTAATCAAGTTTTTTATGAGAGGCAATTGAAGTCGTTTTCTTTATGGACAAATTACGCGCAGGCTATTACACGCTCTGTTTTCAATTAGTGAGGCTAATTGAAAATAATTGTTTAGCAAATGGCTTTCTGCTAATGTCCGGCGACGTAACAAAGAGACCTGTTAAAGGAGTTGGAATCATGTACATCCTAACAACTCCAGCGATTATCACCCTATTGAGAGATATAACTTAAGCTGACCGCTGATAATTATATATATAAATCAAACAAACCTTCCGAAAGTGGATAATTATAATTAACCATTTTTGGAAGATTTGTTTGATTTTTTTTTTGGTTAATGTGTTTGCTTTTGACACCACGTGCCTTTGAATTTTGCCAAGATGTTTTTTACCATTAAATAAGTGCCATCCAGTTGTCATTTCAAAATTGTCATAAAAATGTTACTATTACAACAATTTTCACCCTAATTTGTAGGAACGCTCGATTTTCGCAGAAAAAGTTTCTGTCTCGTATTTGAAAACGCTTTAACACCACTTTCGTGAATGGATGGTTTGAACTGATACACCTAATAAGATATGTACACACGTGCGCTGCGCCTTGTAATGCAATGTGTTCGAACAACGTGTGGCCACGATTGTGTAGTGGTCAGACTACTCGCCTCCCATCTAGGCGAACCGGGTTCGGTTCCCTGCGGGGTCGCTCCCAGATTTTAGCATGTGGGGAGCCGGACGATGCAGCTGGTCGGTGGGTTTTTCTCGGGGATCTCCCGTTTTCCCCGCCCTTGCATTCCGGCATTGCTCCATACTCACCTCACTTCACCATCATCAGCTCTCAAGACCTTGATGTTAAGAGGCACACAAATCTCTCTCTCTCTCTCTCCTCTCTCTCTCCTCTCTCTCTCTTCCTCCCTTCTTTTTAAATGTTGGTGTGAATTTTGCCCATTTAAGTCTATATGGAAAGATGCTATTTGTTAAACAGTTATGAAATATGTAAACTAGTAAATTTTTTTGGGGTTGGCAACATTCCTTGATTAAGAAAACGGGAATCATCTCAACCAGGTTTTTTGTTTGTTAGCTTTTGTCAACATTTACGATGTCATTTTAAGTGATAAGGATTATTTGGCCTAAAGTCACTTGGCCTTAAATTATTTGGCCTAGTCGCTTGGTCTAAAATTATTTGGTCTAATTTTAGGCCAAATGACTGATACCCCACGTGACCTTATCGGAAGGTCCGATATCTTAAGTTTATTCCCCAATTTGAACTTTGCCTCCGGAGCATGTCCGAAAGTCGGCCTCATGTTATAAAAAAAAGAATGAATCTTCCTGTTGAATATTTTTTTCAAGTNCTTTGCCTCCGGAGCATGTCCGAAAGTCGGCCTCATGTTATAAAAAAAAGAATGAATCTTCCTGTTGAATATTTTTTCAAGTGGAAACGTCATAGAGTAAATAAACAAACGTCTATAAGACTCACCGAATATTGTACAGTAAATAGAGAATTTTGAAACGACGTAAATCAACCAAAGAAAAAAATCTACATACTGTACCTACGAAAATTAACATACTAGCAGAACATAACAAACAATAATTGACATTACATATCTAAATATTTAACATACAGATTATTAAAATTTCAAAATAGTTAGAAAATGTAACTCGGCAACGAATAAATAACCCCAATCATCAGCCACTGCATAAATGCAAAAACAAACGAATTTGCGCGTAGAATTTAGTGCAGTCTGGAGACAGTTTATTTCACCCTCGATTTCGGGCATCACAATATGACAGTTTGTGGACAGCTCTACATTTCAAGTTCGGACATTTCCGCGGACTTCGTCGGCGGACTCGCCCGCAGGCTGTCCGATCACCATGGTACGTGTCATTGACACTACGAGCGACCAATCTCCGTGCACCAACACTCAACTGCTTTTCTGCCAATATGTCTAGCAAAAAAAACGGCATGGATTGGATTTAAGGTTAGAACATTGTTTGGTAAACAAGTGCTGTGAGATGTTTTTATACTTCCTCTAACCAATTTGTAATGCAGTTTTATTAAATTCAAATTGGTAAAAGTATTTTATTGACATAATAGTGGTAGTCTTTTGGAAATTAAGGTATGAAAAAAAAAGTTCATCAATATTTACCGTGCTACTTCGACAGTTGTGCTCTTTTTGGGTAGGTCGACGCTGGGTACATGCGTAGAAGACAAATAAGTGGGGTTCTTCATCTTTAGTCTATGGTAATTGTAGACTTGGCTGTATATGTCCACTACGCTTCAGTGAAGATGTCGTGGTATGAGCATCGCTGGGATCTACCCGCACCTCTCGACCAGCGACGACGAAATACATAGGTGCTGAGTTTATAAAGGCACGAGGGCTCTAGTAGAGCCATCAAGGAACTAATTATTGGGGGACTATGCTCCTCAGAAAATAATGCAGATTTTTTATCCTACCTGATTTAATGTATCTACTAGCACTTATATTGATTAATTTCATTGATTCATACTACTCAAAAAATTTTTTAGCGTTTATCAGAATCCAGGATGTTATATTGAATACAGTAGTTTTCATTTAGTGTTGTACTCCTAATAGCACATTAAGTGGAAAACAACACAATACTCGTTTAAATCATCCCAATATGAAACAAAAAAGTCACAAACTNCTAATAGCACATTAAGTGGAAAACAACACAATACTCGTTTAAATCATCCCAATATGAAACAAAAAAGTCACAAACTGAAAAACAATGTAAACAAAGGAACCTCATCTGGTTCAGTATCAAAACAAAGGTCTTCTCATATGCATTGACAAACTTGATTAGCATGTCGGACCTCCACGATTCCTGGGGCACGCTTGTATCCGACGAGGCATGCCAAAAACAAGATCATTAAGCATTGCCTGAGGCAAATTTTCCCATTCCCAAAATGCGGCTGTTTTAAACCATTTCAGTCACAGCGTCCTCTATATGAGACGTTGCATTTTAAGTGGCTTAGAGGTCTGCACTGTACACATTATAACATACCGACCAATGACAAAGGTTCCCTACGTTTGGGAAACATCATTCGCTGTTGAAACTATCTTCCGTAGCCTTATAAATCGCTGCTGCAATAAGATAAAGCACGGACAGAGTTTTATTGGTTCCGATGTATAACGAAACGTCGTATCGATATCAGTAGAGTTCCGAACAACAAATTTGTTGCATCGCCTAAAATTATAGATTTATGAGTGACGGAATGGGTTAAGGCCTGAATGGTCATTGGTGGTTGTGTACGTGTTGAAATCGCGCGTTTGAGGAAGAACCACGCATCCTCTATGCAGTTNCCTGAATGGTCATTGGTGGTTGTGTACGTGTTGAAATCGCGCGTTTGAGGAAGAACCACGCATCCTCTATGCAGTTAATGTCAGCTGAATACGCTGGAAATTTCATTCTGAGAATCCGATCAGGGAATATGCTGAATTTTGAGAGCAGTGTACATCCTACATCAAGTGTTTGTGTTAATAGTATTTTCGTGTAAAACATAAAATTCATTTTTAAAAGCTGAATTTGCATGTAGATATTATGNATGTTTGTGTTAATAGTATTTTCGTGTAAAACATAAAATTCATTTTTAAAAGCTGAATTTGCATGTAGATATTATGATTTAATTACAAGAACTGCAACTTGATATCATGATTTGTAATACGCACATATTCCGATATGTATCCAAAAATCCGATTGTTCACTGTTTATCGCGTGTTCTGACTTCTGGCCCCGCGTATCAAATAAAAATGTCACAATTTATCAAAGTCAGTGATCTTAACCAGGTTCGTTAAAGGATGGAGGTACTAATTAAATAGAATATTTAATCATAATTTCCTAATTTATTTGTAATAACTACAAAGAAAATATTATCGTCTCAATATCTCACAATAAATTGATATATCTTGCTATATACAATTAATAAATTCAACTAGTAAAATTTACAACTACATCAAAGAAATTAATGTAATTAAATAACTTAAATCATTCCCAATAAACAGTGTTTCAAAACCTTTTTAATTACTCTATAAATGATATGTCCATATTTGCCAGTTCCAATATTTACAATAAAATACGTATTACGTGTTCATACAGTCCCACCTCAGTTTAGTCCAGATCTGACCAGTCTGCAATGTTCTAGATTTCTCCAAACGCCCTCGTGCACAGCAGCCTTCAGTCGTCGAGTTTCACACCCTCTCGTCCGTTCACACCACAAACACCACGTCCGTCGTCATCTCGCAATCTCCCGTCGTCGTCCGTCCTCGTCACTGATGCCCCTCGCCACATCATGCATCGTCCGGTTACCAAACTTTGCCAGATGGCTTCTCCCAAAGACTGCCCACCCTCCAGCTGCGGTGGTATTTATAGTGTTGCCCTGAAATTTGTCCCACTGCCGCGTTGCGCTGTGGGTCCTAATTCCCAGAATATTCTTGCACGTCCTCTAAAGTTTTCGACTCCTCCGGCAGGAGAGAGGAGGGACCGTGACGCCAGGCAGGTCGCAGCTGTCAATCTTCCCGGCCGTCCGCTGACGGGACCACGAGCGGGTCTGCCTGGAGGTGAGGAGGGTCGAGGTGGGTCACCCCTCACACAGCTGAGTCCACGCATGGAGCTCGCGCCGCGCGCGGAAGTCGATGCGTAACAACAATTGAAATAGCCTGTTATTTCGCGAACTCCAGCTGCACACTCTACCAAAATGGCGTCACTAACCAGCAACACGTCGGAACGCCACACATAGGGGTATTTCGCCAATCTAGGTGGTCAAAAGTCCATTTCACAGGACTCAAAGCAGGTAGAANGGAACGCCACACATAGGGGTATTTCGCCAATCTAGGTGGTCAAAAGTCCATTTCACAGGACTCAAAGCAGGTAGAAGAAATCGTGTTTATGAGCAAGTTGAATAGACAAATGACAATAGGCAACCCTTTCCCGTCTCTCATTGGCTGCGCCCACGCCATAACTAAGTTGAAACTTGATCGTCACTGTAAGTGTAAGTAACATTCTCGGCAGTCTAAGCGTAACCGTATCAGTTCAACANTAAGTAACATTCTCGGCAGTCTAAGCGTAACCGTATCAGTTCAACAGTGATTATTTTTTGCTCAGTGTTTTTCTGCAAGAATACAGTCATGGATTTAGAAGAAGCAGGTAAGAACACATACTTTTTAAGTAGTTATTGTGTTATTTATTAAAACAAGAATTAAATTTTAGCTGATCAAAAATGGGCTTCGGTTTTTTTTTATTTTTCACCCCATATTTGTGTATTTTAAGGTTTTTGTAGTACTGCAGGGTGCGTCCCGGTTATTATTTTTATTACAGTTGAAAGAAAATNATTTGTGTATTTTAAGGTTTTTGTAGTACTGCAGGGTGCGTCCCGGTTATTATTTTTATTACAGTTGAAAGAAAATACCTTGTACAATAGAATTATTTTTAAATTAGTCGCTGATACCTGCAGATTCTTGTCGTAACGGTCAATCATTATGATAGTGAGAAATAACGAAACTTTTGATATTAAATTTAAAGTATCTTAACTTGGGATTTATTATGTTGAAGGATCATCTGGTGGCTCGGGAGTTAGAGTAGTGACCCGAAGATCGTTGTATGACAAAATGCAACAGCAAAACTTACCCAATCTTGACGNGAGTTAGAGTAGTGACCCGAAGATCGTTGTATGACAAAATGCAACAGCAAAACTTACCCAATCTTGACGAAAAATTTAAATATTTGGAAACATACATTTTATCGTGCGAAGACTTCTCTGAAGATCAAATAAAGAACTTGAAACTTAAAGCAAAAGTTTTCGCATATAAAATCTGAATTCAAGCGAAGGTGGAAGAAAGCAGATAAAACGGCAAAAACATTCCGTAAAATAATGATGAATGACTGCAGAGAAAATTTGAAATACCGACAGTGCAGCAGCGAAGATGGGGTNAAACATTCCGTAAAATAATGATGAATGACTGCAGAGAAAATTTGAAATACCGACAGTGCAGCAGCGAAGATGGGGTTGACCAACAAAATCATTCACAGAGTTGAGTGAAATAAGTAACAGAAGAAAAACAGCAGAACTCCGTGCTGCTGCACAATTACAAACTTCTNATTCACAGAGTTGAGTGAAATAAGTAACAGAAGAAAAACAGCAGAACTCCGTGCTGCTGCACAATTACAAACTTCTAGAAAGAGAGATGCTTCCAATATACTGAAACAAATAATTAGTTCTCCAAAGCGAGCAACGAAGTTAAAGAAAGCGCACGAAAAGTCTCAACAGGGTGATGAGAAACAACTAACACCGTTACGCTCTCTATCAATGTTTGTGGAAGCTGATCTTTCTCGGCGACAATATGAGATAGTTAGGAGCACCAATAAAAAGTTATATCCAAGTTATAGCTTGCTTCAAAAAGCGAAAAACGAATGATATCCACATAAAGAGTCATATGAAGTGTCTGAAACATGCGCTGAAGTAAATCTACAATATTTGCTAAACCACAATGTCACAAGATTATTTACGTATTTGGAGGAAGTTTTATATTACTTAAGTCCAGAAGAACGTAACACGTTAGAGCTGATTTCCAAGTGGTGTTGTGATGGGTCACAACAGGCGCAATTCAAACAAAACTAGTAAATAAATGCATAGCAATTTCGGTATTCCAATCAAGAGTCTCGNTAGTAAATAAATGCATAGCAATTTCGGTATTCCAATCAAGAGTCTCGTGACCCGTAGTTGCCACAATGACTTAAGGACATTTATGCCGGTATAATCCGGCCCTGAATGTTCAAATAGTTATTAAGTGTAATTTGAACCTTTCCTTGTTCACATGGCTAACTCGTAGGCCTGAGAGATAATTTGGACATGACTTAGAGGTGCAGACGTTCAAAGGGAGTCTGGCGAGCTTGACCTTTCAGAATGTTCTATTACGATACAGCCGTCATTTTAGTTTCCTGTTTGACGTAGTAATTAGGTGTTCACTATTGAAAAGTCTCGAAAATTACAACTCATTAATGAATAAGTAATTGTACACGGCAGTTACATCGATAATACTATTTCAACTTTGGTGTGCGTGTGCTATAATAATATCAACAATCCTGTTGTTCTCAAAGATGAACTACCTACCCCGCTACCGCACAGTTTCCGTTATTTTAAACAATGTATGAATTACTAGCTGTGCCCGCGGCTCCGCTCGCATGGACTGCATAATTATTGTTAAGGTTTTTTTTTTAAATAAAGTCCACGCTTTTATCCTTTTTTCCTGACAATGTCTGCACTTGCTTTTCAATTTCAATGAGTGGAACGTGAAAACCTTCGTCATTGAATGTCGCTTGCGAATTAAATGGCTAAACGCTTATTAGTATTTCTCTGTTATAGACAGATATGTGCTACCGCGGAGGTTTTTTTTTAGGTCTATTTATTCTACACAATTCTTTACTACATGATATTGTTCCATNGGAACGCCACACATAGGGGTATTTCGCCAATCTAGGTGGTCAAAAGTCCATTTCACAGGACTCAAAGCAGGTAGAAAAAATCGTGTTTATGAGCAAGTTGAATAGACAAATGACAATAGGCAACCCTTTCCCGTCTCTCATTGGCTGCGCCCACGCCATAACTAAGTTGAAACTTGATCGTCACTGTAAGTGTAAGTAACATTCTCGGCAGTCTAAGCGTAACCGTCTCAGTTCAACCGTGATTATTTTTTGCTCAGTGTTTTTCTGCAAGAATACAGTCATGGATTTAGAAGAAGCAGGTAAGAACACATACTTTTTTTAAAGTAGTTATTGTGTTATTTATTAAAACAAGAATTAAATTTTAGCTGATCAAAAATGGGCTTCGGTTTTTTTTTTATTTTTCACCCCATTTTTGTGTATTTTAAGGTTTTTGTAGTACTGCAGGGTGCGTCCCGGTTATTATTTTTATTACAGTTGAAAGAAAATACCTTGTACAATAGAATTATTTTTAAATTAGTCGCTGATACCTGCAGATTCTTGTCGTAACGGTCAATCATTATGATAGTGAGAAATAACGAAACTTTTGATATTAAATTTAAAGTATCTTAACTTGGGATTTATTATGTTGAAGGATCATCTGGTGGCTCGGGAGTTAGAGTAGTGACCCGAAGATCGTTGTATGACAAAATGCAACAGCAAAACTTACCCAATCTTGACGAAAAATTTAAATATTTGGAAACATACATTTTATCGTGCGAAGACTTCTCTGAAGATCAAATAAAGAACTTGAAACTTAAAGCAAAAGTTTTCGCATATAAAATCTGAATTCAAGCGAAGGTGGAAGAAAGCAGATAAAACGGCAAAAACATTCCGTAAAATAATGATGAATGACTGCAGAGAAAATTTGAAATACCGACAGTGCAGCAGCGAAGATGGGGTCGACCAACAAAATCATTCAGAGAGCTGAGTGAAATAAGTAACAGAAGAAAAACAGCAGAACTCCGTGCTGCTGCACAATTACAAACTTCTGGAAAGAGAGATGCTTCCAATATACTGAAACAAATAATTCGTTCTCCAAAGCGAGCAACGAAGTTAAAGAAAGCGCACGAGAAGTCTCAACAGGGTGATGAGAAACAACTAACACCGTTACGCCCTCTATCAATGTTTGTGGAAGCTGATCTTTCTCGGCGACAATATGAGATAGTTAGGAGCACCAATAAAAAGTTATATCCAAGTTATAGCTTGCTTCAAAAAGCGAAAAACGAATGATATCCACATAAAGAGTCATATGAAGTGTCTGAAACATGCGCTGAAGTAAATCTACAATATTTGCTAAACCACAATGTCACAAGATTATTTACGTATTTGGAGGAAGTTTTATATTACTTAAGTCCAGAAGAACGTAACACGTTAGAGCTGATTTCCAAGTGGTGTTGTGATGGGTCACAACAGGCGCAATTCAAACAAAACTTGTAAATAAATGCATAGCAATTTCGGTATTCCAATCAAGAGTCTCGTGACCCGTAGTTGCCACAATGACTTAAGGACATTTATGCCGGTATAATCCGGCCCTGAATGTTCAAATAGTTATTAAGTGTAATTTTAACCTTTCCTTGTTCACATGGCTAACTCGTAGGCCTGAGAGATAATTTGGACATGACTTAGAGGTGCAGACGTTCNTAACCTTTCCTTGTTCACATGGCTAACTCGTAGGCCTGAGAGATAATTTGGACATGACTTAGAGGTGCAGACGTTCAAAGGGAGTCTGGCGAGCTTGACCTTTCAGAATGTTCTATTACGATACAGCCGTCATTTTAGTTTCCTGTTTGACGTAGTAATTAGGTGTTCACTATTGAAAAGTCTCGAAAATTACAACTCATTAATGAATAAGTAATTGTACACGGCAGTTACATCGATAATACTATTTCAACTTTGGTGTGCGTGTGCTATAATAATATCAACAATCCTGTTGTTCTCAAAGATGAACTACCTACCCCNCTATTTCAACTTTGGTGTGCGTGTGCTATAATAATATCAACAATCCTGTTGTTCTCAAAGATGAACTACCTACCCCCCTACCGCACAGTTTCCGTTATTTTAAACAATGTATGAATTACTAGCTGTGCCCGCGGCTCCGCTCGCATGGACTGCATAATTATTGTTAAGGTTTTTTTTTTAAATAAAGTCCACGCTTTTATCCTTTTTTCCTGACAATGTCTGCACTTGCTTTTCAATTTCAATGAGTGGAACGTGAAAACCTTCGTCATTGAATGTCGCTTGCGAATTAAATGGCTAAACGCTTATTAGTATTTCTCTGTTATAGACAGATATGTGCTACCGCGGAGGTTTTTTTTTAGGTCTATTTATTCTACACAATTCTTTACTACATGATATTGTTCCATATTTAACGGTTTAGACAGCGTATTGCAAGAGAGCGCGCTGGCGCAAATTTTTTACCGACTTGATTCACTATTGCCGTCACTGCTTATTCCTTAGTTTAGTTTACGAAACAAAATATAAACTAAAACCTGGCCAGAGAACATAGCTATAATAAAAAAAACACGTAAATAGGATACGTGGTTATCGAGTGATAAGCGCACTAACAGACAGACAGACAGAGAGACGTTGAGTTTTATAATATGTATAGATGATGAAAGTCTTTATGAAAATACCTTATCGCAAGACAACTTGGCATTTTTATCATTAAAACTTACGGTTTAGTAGAAAAGTTGTACAAAAGTTTGAAGAAAATTAAATATTCATTTCGCGGGCCACTAGTGGTCCGTTGACCACAGTTTGAGGACCGCTGCGCTGTCTTAGAGGGAGATGAGGTGGAAAGCAAAGACTATTCGTCTGTTACTAAGTAAAAAAGTTTTGTATGTTAAAAATTATTTCACTTCGCTTCGAACTGCATGTGTAGAGTTAATAAGCTGGAGTAGTTTTTAAATGATGTTCGAAAATGTTTTACGTTTTCATTATTTCAATTAATTGCATTCTTCACAAGATTTTTTTCCCCTAGTCAGTTACATTAATACCCAATAATTTGAGTGTCTGTAAAATAATTATAAATAACACGAAATAAATAAATAAATAAATATTTATTTTTTTGCTATTTTGGGAATCATATAAGGAAGAGTTCAAATTTTGCATCAATCATTCAAACATTTGGCTGAGGTGTTCACGCAACCAGTACATACAGGCATTTTATCGAGATAGTACAGCTAGAGCAACATAAATGCATGTTGTCTATTTCTTTAATTTATTAACCTGTGGCCAACTACACTGCATCTTAAAACCCTCGATTGGAAGTAGTATTATTCACTGCTGCTGATGTTCATTTTACACAATGATAGAAATGTGTTAACTACTGTAAAGTAAATCAAGCGTTAAAGCTTATTAAAGATGCCAAAACAAGGTTGAAACAGTCTGTTGTCAATTCAATTTGTTTTAGATTACGTAATTTTTCTCGGTAATAANAGATGCCAAAACAAGGTTGAAACAGTCTGTTGTCAATTCAATTTGTTTTAGATTACGTAATTTTTCTCGGTAATAAAATGTGTATGCATGTTTTACACAACCCTGGATATAGCAAAGCTACAATCGCCTTTAAATGCAGTTTGTCGTATAATNAATGTGTATGCATGTTTTACACAACCCTGGATATAGCAAAGCTACAATCGCCTTTAAATGCAGTTTGTCGTATAATACATTTTCCACCAACCTTTACAGACATTGGACTTATTGGAAAAACTTGTCAATAACGGTTGAAATTTTTGACATCTACTTCTGCACGGTCACCAAAGCAGGATGTTATGTGACGATCTGCTGTAATTACAATGCAATTTGTTGCTACAGTTTTTATTTCTCTGGTGCCGGGAAAGCCTTCAAAGATTTTGTATTCAATCTATACTTGTTTATTTATTTATTTATACATTGAAGAAAAATATCNAATGTGTATGCATGTTTTACACAACCCTGGATATAGCAAAGCTACAATCGCCTTTAAATGCAGTTTGTCGTATAATGCATTTTCCACCAACCTTTACAGACATTGGACTTATTGGAAAAACTTGTCAATAACGGTTGAAATTTTTGACATCTACTTCTGCACGGTCACCAAAGCAGGATGTGTATGTGACGATCTGCTGTAATTACAATGCAATTTGTTGCTACAGTTTTTATTTCTCTGGTGGNCAGGATGTGTATGTGACGATCTGCTGTAATTACAATGCAATTTGTTGCTACAGTTTTTATTTCTCTGGTGCCGGGAAAGCCTTCAAAGATTTTGTATTCAATCTATACTTGTTTATTTATTTATTTATACATTGAAGAAAAATATCAGAAAAGTAAGACAAACATGTTTTTCCCTGGGCTTGCGTTATTGGCGGGAAAACAGGGAAGATTCTTTACTTGGGTGCTAAGAACAAATTTTGTTACTTGTGTTCCACGACAACAGAGTGTTCCCAACCAAAACCACACACGTGCAACCAAAATTATTCTGGTTCATCATCCGGGATGGAGCAAACGATTGTTGTGGAAGGACTTCAGCACTTGTTTTCTGATAATGGTGTATGGGTGAAGTTCCTAACAGGTGATGGAGACTCCAGTGTTTTTACAAGAGCTAGGCAGAGGACTCCTTTTGGAGACAAAATGACGAAAATAGAGTGTGCAAATCACATCGTGCGAGGGTACGCCTCGAAATTGCATGCTCTAGTCTCAAAGACCACTTTTGACTTAGAAGGGTGAAAAATAGTTAGACAGAGCATTCCTTGCCTCACAGCTGCAGTTCGTAGAGCCATCAGAAATTCCGAAGGAAATGTTGATAAGCTTTGGAAAGATCTATGAAACTGCCCCGCCATGTTGTCGGTGACCATTTGTCCTGTTGTGGATCATACTGCTCTCGACAAGATGAAACTGAAAATAAGGTGCCGTTCTTAGAGAAGGCGAAATTAGTGGACGAGATGCTTATGTTGCCAGATCCAATTGTCAGAAAGGCAGATTGTCTTGTTCTGAACAAAACGACAAATGTAGCTGAAAACCTCAACTCTTTAATTTGCAAACTGACAGGTGGCAAAAGAGTTGATCATGCAAAAGGGTCATCATACAGGTGACGCTGCTATGGGGCTGCTCTTGAACACATGGATGGTCCATCTTATATGACAAGTCCTTGGGAAAGCATGAGTGGAACCAGTCCAGGAAATATTTGTAAGAAAATATGTGCGAAGCGAGAAAGGTCTCGGTCATATAAAAGACTAAATTTTAGTGACGAAGGAAAATACCAACGCAAAAAAAGAAGAGAAAGATCGACGAAACAACTGGTGACGTTGAATATGATCCAAATGCTGCAAAACCTCATTTAGCTCCCAATGATCTTCAAAGCCAGATGAACACAATTTTAGGGAAACTGCAGGAATAAGCTGGTTCTCTGACGCCATGTTCCACATTAGCACGAGCTACCGTTGGACAGCGTGAGAATCCACTGTGGATGCAGGCAAGACGGCAAAGACTAAATGCATCACGATTCGGGGTTATCTGCTGTATGAGGAATGTTACATCTTGCCACAATATTGTAAAATATATTGTTTGTGGAACCGAACTCTATTCACCAGCTATTATTTACGGCCGTGTTCACGAAAAAAAAAGCCATATCCGCCTACGAGAAAGAGAAGCAGACAACTGTAGCACCTTGTGGCAATTTAATTCACCCTTGGAGCCAGCCCAGATGCAATTTTGGAGAAAGATGGCATTGTTGAGGTAAAGTGTGTGCCATCTTTAGGAAGCATGTACATTCGTGAAGTAGTAAAATGTAAGAATCTCTGCATAGAAATAAAAAATGAGAAGTTGCAACTTAAAAAATTACATCTGTATAGATACCAAACACAAGGACAACTCAAAATATCGCACAGAACATTGTGTGACTTGGTAATTTATTGCGACAGTGGAATTGAAGTAATAAGGGAAGAAAGATATTACGAATTCTGGGAAAAAATGATATTACCAAAACTGCAGAGATTTTATATGGAGTGCTTGTTACTGGAATAGCGGACAGTCGTATCAGAAGAGGAATGCGTGTACGAGAGCCGCAGCATATACTGCAAGCACAGGCAGCTGCAAAGAAAAAAAAAACAAGTAACAGTTGAAAATGGCACATTGTTAATATTGTAAATAGTATTTTTTTTGTCATTTACGCAAAATAGTCTGTACTCTTTGTATTATAGTCACTTATGACAATTTACAATTTAATCTTAATATTCTCAACGTAAATAATATAGTTTATAATGCGCTTGTATTGTGTTCTGTAAATGGTGTTGAAAATATCACGTTACAATCGACGTATATTGTCATTAATGCTTTTGGCCTTGGCCAAAATAAANTATATATATATATATATATATATATATATATGTATTTTTTTATTGTATATTCCTTCGCTGGCTTTTCCCCTGTTGTTCTGTAAAGCTTTCATCTTTTCCTCCGTGTGTATTTCATTTTCATGTTTGTGACATTTTTATTACATATATTACTAGTACTCGCCTTTCAAATGCAAATTTCATGCTACTAGTGGTACATGCGTAGTCATTTAACTGAACTCGTATGAACACACGTTCTCAATGATATCTCAAATAATGTGTCTGTGTCAAAGTCTGTAAAGTTCCCGTTAGAGTATGGTCAATTCAGAATCTGCTGTACAGTTTAAATGAACCATTTACCAGACACGCACATCAATCGTTTTTGTAAAGTCTGGAGAGAAGAATGTGTTGGAGATTTTCAATACACCCTACACTACACGTGCATTAAATTTTATATAAAAATTTCGGACTTTGGTTAGCTCGAAATGGAAGTTTGGATCTGTAAAAATAGCAACTTACCTCGTAGCCTTTTTTTTGTTCCGTGACCATACTCACTTTGGATGTAGTAGATTTATTTTATAGTATGCTGACACAGTTGCCCTGTCTTGGCAATCATTTCTGTTCGCCCAACCGGGATTTGACTGAGTAAGCCACTACTAAAACTGATACCGAACAGGAATGAAATTATAAACACGTACATCGGAGTTGAACAGCAAACTAGTAGGTTGCCATTTTGTAACAACTATTCTTATTGTGCAACAAAGAAACATCGAAATCAAAATCGGGAGTTGTACTATAAATTTTAATTTATTGGTAGTTTATTGAAATAAATAGTATGATTTATGACAATAGCAAAAATCATAGTCGACATATTATAATTACTGTACGGAAAACGATATTGTAACAGTGATGTTTTCATGTTTATCGCTCGTCCTTTGTTCCATACTTCAACGGATCGAGTGCTGGCCACACACCATCCGCTATCCTAGTTTACTCTACGTTCGCCTATGTTCACGCCTTGGTGATGGTCGAAAACTTTAGTCTAAAAGGGCATTTGCCGTAGGTCGGCCTATTGTTCCGTGTTTGCTTCATGTTGCCTCGAATGGTGAGTCCAGTACCGAACCGTGTTACCTCAAATAGTTGTTTGAACAGAGTGAGTATTTTTTGTGTAGCCTTAATTGACTTCAAATGGGTACATTCCACATATTACAGGCGATACGATTGAAAAACATATGCATCAGTGCAAGAAGAAAGTCTCTTTTAAAAAAATGCATACATTATAATTAGGGACAGTAATATTTCGTGATAATATTTCGAGACAAGATACAGTCCATAGTACTGTAGGGTCGTCCAGCTTCTTTTATTTGCTAAAAAAATGTTCTGGCCCGTGTTAACCGTTTGCCCACGAATCACGCATNATTTCGAGACAAGATACAGTCCATAGTACTGTAGGGTCGTCCAGCTTCTTTTATTTGCTAAAAAAATGTTCTGGCCCATGTTAACCGTTTGCGCACGAATCACGCATGTTCAGTGTCGGAGTTTCTTAGTCCTGAGTGGCTTGGTCAAAGACAGACACGGCACCAGCAGCCAATGGAGGTATAACAACAGCTGAGGCGTGTATATAGCATTGAAGTCTACTGTGTGCTCCAATTTTTACGCGAAAAGTCACTGTCCCTAATTATAATCCGTTAAAGCCACCTTTACACCACGCCGTAATTTAACTATATCATCCTATTCAGCTTATTTTGTAACGTCATTTATGACGGTCTTAATTATGTCAAATATTAGTACGTAAATACTTATCGCTAGAACACATTTCGGGACGTTAGTGTTTCCTAAGTTAGGCTATAACTTATTTATTTTACCGTTATTATTTTGTTAACATAGCTGCATACTTGACAACCAAAAATATTAAAGTTTACTTGTGATGAAATCTGGATTTGTGTTATATACATGAGTGTTGTCAAAACAGATTCTTCACATTCTTTGATAGACGCAGTCACGCTGTGTCAATAAGTTTTCTCAAATGTGTTTAAAAATAAGTTAGCAATGCAGCCAATATAAATTTATAAGTAGTTTTAATATTCTCATATCTTCGCAGCTATACTGTCCTTTTTTGTAACTACGGTACTTGGAGACTAGACAAACTGATGATATTGCATCATGTTTATAATTTTTTTACAGTAAATATTTCGTTTCGTATCTGCTGCCTGATGGAACGGGGACGTGGCCCGATAGTTGGTGACCTTCGTAAGTTCAGCCATTGGAAGCGGTGGATAGCTGTCGTGTCTCCGAGGTATTGGTAGCACATCCACACCAGCGGTATGCAGCCATCATTATTATAGCCTGTGGGAAACATCAGAGGCCTCCTTTGCCGGCTGGGTCGCCTACCCGCGTCTTCTAGAGGCAGGGGTACTAAATAGGGGCGACATGCCCGTCGGCGTCCCGCTTTTGCCCCGGCAATTTCCTGTTCCTAGATTAATTTCCTCGGCGTCCTGTATTTTGTTCGCTAGCTAATTGAAGACCTAGACGAACGTATCCAACGAACCACTGAAGGGCCCTCTGGGCGATGGGTTGGTAGAATCGTGTGAAGTACACCGGGCTGGCCCCGATTAAGGAGAATAACAGTAATAAGTTAACATCCTAGTTCTGGTTTTCATTCATTACCTGAATTATAGACGTATTGCCTCGGTTCACATAGTGTCATTCTGCTCGTTAGTCGATTCACTCGTATTCCGTTAGCATGGTCACTGCGGCCTCTTTATTCGTTCAGTCCCCGAACTAACGTGTGTGTTGGCTTGAAAATGTTGTTAGAGAAATCTAAAAATAAGTAGTTTGCGGCCAAAATTTATTTTGTGCTACATGAAGTCTAGTTCTGTGTTCCTTATGCAATAACGTTAGTTAATTATTAAATTTTTACTTTTCTACATTTAAAATAAATCNAGTCTAGTTCTGTGTTCCTTATGCAATAACGTTAGTTAATTATTAAATTTTTACTTTTCTACATTTAAAATAAATCAAAATTTTTTATAAGAATTGTCTTCCGTTTTAGTTTTCTCCTGCGTATTGGATTATTTTCCTAATGGCACTCGCCAACTTGAACATATCTCCCGTTTGAAGTCTGTGAGTACTCATGCTAACATCCCCTCCTTGAGTTTGATTAATTCCTCGCATTGTTATTAAATGTTTATTACACTAGCTCCGGGCTACGTTCCCCAATCGGGCNTGGGTACCAGTTAAGACGTTGTCACGTTCAACTATCGTCAGTAAACCGACTTTACAGACAACCAATTTTTTTATAAGAATTGTCTTCCGTTTTAGTTTGCTCCTGCGTATTGGATTATTTTCCTAATGGCACTTTCCAACTTGAACATATCTCCCGTTTGAAGTCTGTGAGTACTCATGCTAACATCCCCTCGTTGAGTTTGATTAATTCCTCGCATTGTTATTAAATGTTTATTACACTAGCTCCGGGCTACGTTCCCCAATCGGGCNGTTGAGTTTGATTAATTCCTCGCATTGTTATTAAATGTTTATTACACTAGCTCCGGGCTACGTTCCCCAATCGGGCGTTGTCCTAAGCAACCCCAAATATTATGTTTTATTAAGGCGATCATTCACTACCTGTTAAAATTAAAATGTTAAGTTAAAATAAAAAGAACAACATTTTCGAATTTTTTACATTTTTATGCCATTACTAACCCATATAAATATATATATATATATATATATATATATATATATATATATATATATNATTAGTATTGGTTTTAATAAACGTAGCTTCATTCGATTTAATTTAAATTTTTCTAATGTGGAAAAGCCAAAGGAAATAAATACTGACAAGTCTCGTAAAAGAGTAAACAATACCGTGGCCACTACTGTCTGAGTGTGTATCATTTGACGGATAGCTCATCACTTCCCGCAATGGACAATAAAAAAAACGCAATTTAGCTTGGTTTCATGCTCCTCATTTTTCATAATATAACTTAGAAAGGAATATTAAGATATAACACAATTCACTTATTGTAATGTATCTAATCAATCAGACCGGTGACTCAACTAGATCTATCAGCATGGCCAGTCACCCTGCTTTCCTTTCTGAAGTACGAGTTGTGACAGCGACAAGGATAGAGATGCAGGGAAGTGTGGTACAAGGAATGAAAGCTATTTGTGTTGTCCCCAGGNAGTTGTGACAGCGACAAGGATAGAGATGCAGGGAAGTGTGGTACAAGGAATGAAAGCTATTTGTGTTGTCCCCAGGGGGTAAGCTGGATTTTCGCTCTAACCCCCCGCCCCTATCCTCCACCACCATTCACCCTTTCCCGTGGTTCGCTTTCCGTTATCATCTACCGGTAGGCGAAAAAGTGGGGGCATGTTTTGCTTTCGCCATCTCTCGTCGGGAGGCTGAACTAGCTGAAGAGTTTCTTCACTTCCAAGTCTCGACAAAGTAGCTACGCTAACGAATTCTACCTGTGGCCACTCATTGGNCTTCCAAGTCTCGACAAAGGAGCTACGCTAACGAATTCTACCTGTGGCCACTCATTGGTCGCTCTCCTTAAGATAGCGTAGTTGGCAAGACGTCGGTTTACGTGAACTGGAAAACGATAAGCGTTCACGGCGCGGATTATATCCCACTACCATCTGTAGCATTTTTTTTCGTTGGTAATATTTATTTTTGTGACAAAACAATTGTACTTTATTTCTTTTACATCGGAATGTTTTTATAAAGAAAAAAAAACACAAGGAAATTTTTAGCACAAATGTTTACATCAGTTCAACACAAAATTGGTTTTACCGCAACATAAACACCCTCTTTATGTCGACGGCACAGAAAGGATATAATGTTATTAGGTTATTATTTTTGAGTTACATTAAAATAATAAGTTAACAGTTTATTACATTAACAGCAACAATAGTTACTGACGGTTCACGTGTAACAAAAAATTACTCTTGTAGTAAAATGAATACTGTTGCCACAACGTTAGACTTTTCTCGGTGAGGTGGTGCAGTGGACGAGCCTCGGACTTGCATTCGGGAGGACCTGGGATCGAATCCCGGTACAGCCATCCCGATTACGATTTTCCTTTGTTTCGCTAAATCGCTGCAGGCGAATGCTGGGATGGTGGCTTACCGCGGGCCATGGCCGATTCCTTCCCTGTTCTCACTTCTCTGAGAAGCTTACCCCTTCTCTAATAACCTCGCTTTCGAGCAAGCGATCAGCCTAACCCATCTCCCTATCTACCTGCCCACTGTGTCGCCTCACTCAACAGTTTCCACGTGTTCGGCTGTTATGTTACCACACTCGCAGAAATTACCACTGGGTAGAAGCGTGTGAATTCTGTGGGTTCATTTGGCAGCAGCATAGACTTCGCACATTCGGGCCTCATCTGTTTATGCATTGGCTGCTGACATAGCACGCGATTTTTTTTCTCACTCGACTTAGCCGCACACTGTAAAAAATTTTTTTTGCAATTTTTACTGAGAAATCGTTTGTAATTTTACAACTTTTGCAACAATGCAAAATTTTATCTTGCCAGTTGCAGAATACGTGCACTGTTATTGATCCGACGAAATACATTTGGAACGCCGCTACGTATCTTAAGACAGTAGTGTATTTTGACGAAACACAATTTTTTTGTATTACATCGTGAGTTTTTCTCGAAGTATGGACTTTAGCAGATCGATATGTCTGAGAGCAAAATTCACGTGGCTTACTGTTGTTTGTAATCAAAGCTTTGTTTTGAAATAGAATTCATTTAATTTTTATGTTACAGTTGTTATATTTATTTTATAATTAGTCTACTAATAACAGTGTTTCATCGGAACTCTATTTTTATTTAATATGTATTTATTTAATGTTAGTATTAGTTTAGGATAAAAATTGTTAATTCGTTGTTATTATAAAATATAAAAGGAATTATTGCAAATTACAGTAACTTACGTCAAATTTTGTAACAATTGCATTTTAACGTTGGAAATTTTTCTTTCAACTAAATAATTGTGTAACAAGCTAACATTCTTATTCGACACAAAATAAATTCTATAAGCGTCATAAGTCGAGGAGAGTAGAAGCAGGTGACTGGCACAGTCTCAGCTCATTAATAATCTCACCACTCTCTCTGATTTACGAATACTTTACTGTAGGCTGAGTTATGTATTAGTTTATTTAAATGTATCAAGATTAATATAATAACTGAGAGGTACTAGTAACTCTTTATATGCACCTACATAATAACCACATTGTGGGAAACCAACTTACACACTAACCTAACGATGTATGTGTAACATATATCAAGGACAGTGACATCTCCAAAGAATTACAAGTCATGTATGGAGATAGTGGCCCTGAACAGTACGGAAAGAAACACACAACCATTCTCGGTTTCATGGAAAACATTAAAATAAAACAATAAGCCCTTCAGTCACGATTAACTGATTAAATTTTAAAATATATGCCAAAACCATTGTACTTAAATGCCATCTAATATTAAATACAGTTAATTCATCGTAATTATTTGTTTGTCACCAACGAAAAATGTTTAGAAAGAAGCTGCGTTTGAAATATTTTGGGAGTCCTCGCAGATTTAATACTGTTAGTCCGCATATAACAGACACAAATAACGGGAATTGACACATGACCTGAACACGGCAGGGAAGTCTAAGTGGTGTTACACACATTCCCCAAGTCAGTGGCAAACTGACGCAGTGTATATCTATAGCAGTAGACGCAGTGGGACATGCTGTAACTCTGCCCACGGAAGTCGCCTAGAGTTCGAACACAAAGGGTGTCCGGCATAGCAGAGCATTAGTACTGTCAAGTCACATCAACGTACAGAAGTTGTTTCTAGGGCGGGGTCCGCAATCTGCGGATCACAGTCTATCTCGGACTACCAGAGTCCGGCAAAAATACATGTCCTCCTTTTCAAGTGCGCCGTTGTCAAATTTCTCCACAATTTTGGGGTACATTATTTCCTAGACATTACCTAATTAAATGTATTTCGTTATTTTTGCCTAGTTAACTGTGCCAGTACTTTCGTAAAGATTACGCCAATGGTAATTTACTCCAATTTTAAGGGCAGTTGTATTGTTTCATAATTTTACTTCAGTCAGGTATTCGTGTGCTGGAAGTTAGTTCAGAGTTAACTTTGCTTCCAATCCTGGCTGGAAGCCAGTTTCCTACTGCAGACAGGTCAGTTTGCAACCGGATATGAGCTGCAACGCTTGTATTCCTGTAGCGGGGGATGCTTTTCGCTCTACCTTGTCTGCGCTACTTGCCAGACGTACAATGCGTGTATTTCTTATTGCAGAACAGTTATGCGTAGTTGTGGACCGTTCACGATACCCGCAGCATTCTCTAGTAATCACTTGCGTACTGAATTTTGTAACCTTTGTGCCCGCGCGCAACACGCAAGTTTGTCACTTATCCTTCTGCCACTGCCAAACTGTTTTTTCGTGACTCTTTGCACAAGCGCTGTGGAATCATGGTGTTCGGTGGAGGTATCTGCGGGAGCTTAGCTTCCCAGCAGCGAATTTTCTCGTTGTGATATTTCGCGAAAAGTTTTCGATATAAGATACAGTCCAAAGTTCTGTAGGGTCGTTCAGCTTCTTTTATTGGCTAAAAAATGTTCTGGCTCGTGTTAACCGTTTGTACACGAATCACGAAGGTTCAGTGTCGGAGTTACTTAGTCCCGAGTGGCTTGGTCAAAGACGGACACGGCACCAGCAGCCAATGGAGGCATAACAACAGCTGAGGTGTGTATACATTATTGAAGTCTACTATGTGCTTCGATTTTTACGAGAAAAGTCACTGGCCCTAGTAATAAGTCATGGAGATTAGTTACGTTCAAAGTTAGTTTTAGATGTGAAATGCAGGATCTTTTATTTATTTTGTTTTACATGCGGTTTCAACATGTGAGCAGTTTCATCTATTCCTTCCAAGAATGAGGTCGAACTATCGAAATATCAAACTATCGAAATATTGAAGTTGTCAAGTTTCTAATTTAAAGTTTGATCCAGTTTTCAAGTTCAGCTTACATTCAAATTTGTTTCAAATTTCAACTACTACTTTCGTTTGAGAACTACTTGCCCAGCTTCTGTGTATTTTCCGTCTGGAACAAGGTTTTATCACCAGTGTCAAGGCTTCACCTGCAGTTGTATCAGTTAAGGGCTAGGTTGACTATTTATTTTTTATTTTTGGTATCCTCTGGATCTCGGTACCCCATCACCACGCCTTCACTCATTAATAAAGTCTTCACGGCTTCATGTGTCAACTATGTATTAACCAAAAGTTGATGTTCATGTAAAATAACAAGAAACCTTCAAAATTCGCATTATTATTTGGGAACTCCAAACACATGTACCTTGGACCATTCTTAATTTTACATGCCCTGGGTAACTCTGCGCAAATAAATGAACACTTCACCAATGTGTGCCCCAATTAAGTGCAGTTCAGTCGGAAATGGAGTGACTTTACTTATATGCTGTCGCCGATGGAGAAACAACGTTCGCACGAGTATACACAGTACTGGGGAGTTTATCCTCGGGCCAAATAATAACGCGAATTTTGCATGTCCATAAAAAATAACTTTAAATGTGAATATGGTTAACTTCCAGTGTGCCAATTTTAAGAATGAAATATTAATTATGACAGGCACAGAACTTCTTGGCCTCTCGAGGTCAGACGGCCAGCGGTTCGCCGGTATACCATCACCGCCGTGCAGTTTTGCCTAGTTCGCAGAGTTACAGTGAACACAAGTCAGGCAAAACGTTCCTCAGATGAGCTCAAAAAAATCGTCAAAGATTTCATTGAAATCCAGTCACTTTTCGCAAGAGGTTCGTTTTGCTGAATAAGTAGGTGGAAAACCCATGGTCTGGACCTTTATCCGTTCGTGTGTCACATCATCAATGAGTGAGGATGACAGCAGGCATGAACTCGTTAGTATTTTTCAGAATATAGAATGTTATCCGTTATACCCATGAGAGGGAACAATACTTTGCACGTGTGTGCCCGCCTTGCTTTCGAAGCAGACGATAACGACGACGTATAATTCGTGCTTAGTCGACAAAGATGAGGCGTAGTACGAAAAGCAGCCTCACACCTCCCAATGTTAGTGTCTCCTCTCTCGTGTGCTCCAGCACCGCGAAGGGCTTTGAACAATCGTCGCTGTTTTTTATTCGTTTGCGTGTAACCTTTTTGTTGGAGTTGTGGCGCTGTGTAAACCTTATTGTGCTAGCGCCAAAACTTGCAGAAGGGCAATGGTTCACAAACAAGGTCTTTAGTGCCCATTTATTTTACTAAATTATCAAACAAACAATCTTTGCTAAAATGTAAATTTGAAACCAAATTAACAGTTTGACAGCAAGAGCACGTGATGGTGAATACACAGTATGGTATATATTGATGGAAAGAGAGAGCAGCATTGCAAGTAGAAGATAAACGATGGGTGGCGTCATCAGGATCCGCGATCGGAGCTCGGAGCTGTTCATGCTCTGTCATGCTGGTCACCGGCAGCCATTNAACAGCAAAAACGATCCCCCAAAAGGCACTTTTCAGTCGATTCGGGGGGATTTGGGGGGTTATTTTCGAGAGTACAGTAATGGCGACCATATTAGTTTTATAGGCATAGGGTATGTCAAATCGATACAAAGGGTCCAGGGTCCGGTGTCAGACCTGGCCATCAGCCATCTTGGTTCTGTTATCCATCTTTTCCGCCATGTTTGATGTCGGTGACCTTGAACTTGACCTTCAAAAATTCCAAAAAAAATTATAAAAACCAGCAAGAATTATTTTAAAAAGATTTAAAAAAATTATTAAATATATATTACATTTTTTTATTTAAAGTTTAAGTTTGTTATGTTTCGGCTTTGAGGCGACGACGGACTGAAACTGACCAGCCACCATGTTATGACGTCACCCAACGATCCTGTTGAGCACATGTAACGTTAATCTTGACTCATGACCTTGACCATAACCGTGACCTTGGATAACCTTGAAAACAAAAACTCAAGGAAAAATGGTAAAATTTGAATAAATTCATGCAAGTCAGCGAAAATATTACATTACCGAATACTACCGCCATTTTGGATCCAGTTGACCTTGACCTTTGACCATAACATGGTAACCTTTAACCTTAGATCCAAAATTTCGTCGAAATCCCATAAATTTCCTAATAATTTATAAAAAATGTATTAATAATTTAATATGAAATAATTTTTGTTATTTGTTTTTAAAACCCTACATTTNAATCACATTGTATTAACATATCCCTCCCCTTTCCAATGTTTCTCATTGGTTAATTAATCGGCAGACCTCCGTCCCCTCATCTTTACTCATTCTGTCCAATGCACTCCACCCGCCATTTTGGCTTTTTCGTTTGTAATTTGTTTAAATTTTTAACATCTAGGTGGCACTGATGACTCCGACCAACATGTTAGATCTGGATGACCTTCACTTTGACCTCACATCTGTGACTTTGACGCCGTGCCTATGACCTTGAAAAAACAAAAAAATTAAAAACTTCCACTAAATATTAACAAATTAAATAATTAATTAAAGGCTGGTTTTTTAATCAATATTAAGATCAATCACTTAATCTCTCCATCGATGACCACCACAATCAGCACCACAATTAGCATCATAATAAGCACCACAATCAGCTCCACAATCAGCACCACAATAAACGCCACAATCAGCACAGCAGGCATTAATCATTTCATCAATCTTTCAATATTTGCATCAATCTTTCCATCTTCCCATCAAACTTTCGCAATCTTCCAATCAATCTTTCGCAATCTTTCCATCAATATTTTGCAATATTTCCAGCAATCTTTAGCAATAAGCACAACATGCACCACAATCAGCTCCACGCGCACCACAATCAGCACACCACACACCACAATCAGTTCCACATGCACCACAATCAGCACCACAATCTTTAAATCTTTCCATCAATCTTTCGCAATCTTTCACAATCTTTCGCAATCTTTCCATCAATCTTTCAATATTCCCATCAATCTTTCGCAGTCAGTACCACAATATCATTGGAATTATTTTCGCAAAAATCGGGTGTCCCTACCAATGACAAATGTGCTGTAAATGTAGGCGTGTTTAATTAAAGTGTCACAAAGCACTAATGCGAATTTCGCAGGTCTGTATGTAATGTGACATGAACCACGGTTAAGAGGCTGTATCACCCCATATACAGAAGGTATTCGTTATAGAAGCGTTACATTTCATATTTCTTTGTAATTTTTTGGACCGGATGGTTAATAGGAGTTCCTTGNAGAAAGGGTTGCACGTCTGTCACGTTTAATGATTCTCGTCAGTCGTCATTTGTCCCGTTCTTCCACGATCTTTTTCCGGCCGCAGCGATGTCGAAGATGTAATGTTTTACCGGATTCCCAGTACACTCGTGACATTGTCGTACGCGAACATCCAAATGTTATCGGTACCTCGGAGATGCTATGTCCCATCTCTCGTGCGCCGACTATAACACCACGTTCAAACTCATTTAAATCTTGATAACCTGCCATTGTAGCAGCAGTAACCGATCTAGCTGCCGACCGCATCGCGTTACTATGATTGGTTCCATACCTCTGTTATTTGCATATGCACGCCTATGCCATTTTTTTTTTGCTATTCAGTGTATTATGTCTGTGATGATGACTGAAGTAATTAGCCAACCTTCTATTGTCACATTTTTCAAAAATCCTCCTAAATTTGAATTTGGAAGTAATAAATAATAAATTCAATATGGCGGGTGACACAGGCTCTTAAGTGCAAAATCAATATATGAAGTAAGGAAAACANAAATAAATAATAAATTCAATATGGCGGGTGACACAGGCTCTTAAGTGCAAAATCAATATATGAAGTAAGGAAAACAAAGAGACTGGGAAGTGCAGCTTACGAAGACAAACTCTTATTTTCCAATTAGAAGTTAAATTCGGTTGACAGTCTTGTCTACGACATTTCATATGAACAGATTCTCAGCAAGTAGAGCCCAATACTATGATCTGTTATAACGTTATAGGCAAGGGCAAGATAATTTCGAGTTTCAAACGACCTGTAGGTTATAATAAACGGTCCTATGTATTTTCGAGCATCAGCTTTGTGTTCATTGGTTGCTGCCTCAATGGATAGTCATTTTTACCTCCTACCAAGTGGCACGGGATTCGGTGCTGGGTCACTCCGGTCTTTCGCAAGTGGGAATCGTGCCGGACGATGACGCTGGTTGGCGGCTTTTCTCAGGTATTTCCCTTTTACCCCGCCCTTGTATTCCGGTGCTGCCACATTCTTACCTCATTTCACCCTCATCGGCTCTCAAGACCTCGTTGTAAAGAGCCGCTAAAATCTCTCACCAACAAATGCCGGTTATGAAAAACGGCCGTCTGTGTTTAAAGAAAAAAAAATTACNAGAGCCGCTAAAATCTCTCACCAACAAATGCCGGTTATGAAAAACGGCCGTCTGTGTTTAAAGAAAAAAAAATTACTTCAAACGCGTAAGTCGGCTAAGTATCTTTCCTGCCAATCGCCTGTTTGACCAAATAAGGCGAAACGCCCCTCTGTTATATAAGAGAAAAACAATTTGTCCAGCCATGTGTTCTGCTAAACGCCTTTTCCAACAAACACTAGTTAGTCCAAATATCTTTTTCGTCAAACGCCACGTTAAATTTTCTAATTTTTGCTGTTATNAGAGCCGCTAAAATCTCTCACCAACAAATGCCGGTTATGAAAAACGGCCGTCTGTGTTTAAAGAAAAAAAAATTACGTCAAACGCTTAAGTCGGCTAAGTATCTTTCCTGCCAATCGCCTGTTTGACCAAATAAGGCGAAACGCCCCTCTGTTATATAAGAGAAAAACAATTTGTCCAGCCATGTGTTCTGCTAAACGCCTGTTCCAACAAACACTAGTTAGTCCAAATATCTTTTTCGTCAAACGCCACGTTAAATTTTCTAATTTTTGCTGTTATNTTTCCAACAAACACTAGTTAGTCCAAATATCTTTTTCGTCAAACGCCACGTTAAATTTTCTAATTTTTGCTGTTATCAGCGAAAAAAAAATTGCTTGATATTAATTTCTTTTATTATTTACAGACTAGTTTTTTGTCTAGAGTTTAGTAGACGGAAAGGCCACAGCTCAAAATTGTGGTCCGTATTTATGCTTCTAGCAATGTCATTCGTTTAATGTCTTCTGTTTTAATGGTTATCCACGAAGAAGTTTGTAATTGATTCGCTGCGTGTATTGCCAGGTGTTTATTACTAGAAACACTGCAAAATCACGAAAAAATTTTGCCAGCATATTTCTGGGAATCCTTTTATGATTGGATGAACAAATTTTTGACTCGGATAAGATCTTTGCATACCAAACGTAAAACTTTCTGCTTTAGAGTATTAGAACCCTCATTGACCCGTTGAAATGGGGTAACACCTTCAAACATGAATGACACCCAATTCTGATAGAAAATTGTCGTATATTTGTAGGGTACGTTGAATTATAGGAAACAGCCAACTTTTCTCGCTATAAAGCATCGTTTCTATTTTTACCGAGCCACGTTTGTCTTGGGTGAGCCAAGAAAATTTCTTCAAATTGCAAAATGTGATTGAAACTTGCACGTGTTGGGAGTTTGGCATCTGCTCAAACGAGGTTATCAGTTTTTCCTATTCTAAGCAATGACCACGTGTGCGATGGTTCTGCAAAGCTGCCTGGTAAACTCCGCTGCGAAGTTAATTGGCTTTTATCGAATCACGTAATTAGTTATCGAAAAAACGACAGTTAAACCGAACAATTTCGCGCAGCAACGCATCAGCGGTTCCATTTGAGGCGTAACCAAATCATTCGTCCAATGATTTCCCCGTTCAGCGTCCGTTGCCAGGTAACGCGAAAATACTATCAAACGCACCGAGTACAAATTTACTTATCTTAGTTTTAAGGGGCAGTCGAGCTACGAATAAAAGTAGGTTGTTTTGTCACGAGGCGTCAAGGTCTTTATCCGTCGGGCAGATGTGGGGCCGGTGTTCGATTTCAGTGCAATGTGCCTTTGGTCACGTACCCTGAATCCTTTCTCGTGCCCTGAGTCTTTGCTCCCTTCATGAGAAACATTCGTTTGTGCATGAATTCGGACGATTTTGTCCGTTTCCACCTCTAGTTTTACTGAGTCGAATTTCACTCTACGCGAGTTTCATTTGTGTGGATTGGAGAGATTTGGACGGCTATTAACATCGAGGTCTTCAGATCTGATGAGGATGAAGTGAGGAGAGTATGGAGCAGCACCCGAATGCAATGGCGGGGCAAACTGGAGATCCCGAAAAAACCCACAGACCAATGGCATCGTCTGGCCCGATTCCCACGTGCCAATATCCGGGAGCGACTACACCGGGAATCGAACCCGGTTAGTCTTGCTTGGAAGTGAGCACCCTAGCCGCTGCGCCACAGCGGCCCCTAATTTCATTTCGCTTTGTGACGTCAGCAAGTATTTTCCGCCGTCGCGCAAAGTTACAAACACTAACAAATGAAATATTTGAAATACATGCGCATCGGAAAACTATCTAGGGGTCGAGATGTGGGGCCGCGGTTGTGTAGTGGTCAGCATTCTCGCCTCCCACCTAGGTGAACCGGTTTAGATTCCCGACGGGGTCACGCCTAGGATTTCGCATGTGGTAATCGTGCCGGACGATGCCGCTGGTTGGCGGTTTTTCTCGTGGATCTCCCGTTTCCCTTGCCCTTGCATTCCGGAGCTGCTCCATACTCACCTCATTTCGCTCTTATCGGCTCTCAAGACCTCGATGTTGGCGGTCGCCCAAATCTCTCCACTTCACTCGAGAATGGTTAGTTACTTGTGGCCTTGGCTGAAGGTGACACAATGGGGTGAAAATGTGGTCTCGCTGTGAATTAGGACAGCTGCAATCTCACAACCTTGACGCATTTTTCGAGGACACGAAGCCAGCTAAGGGCATTTAGACGGTGAAATCGAACGCAGCCGTGCAAGCGGCGTTTTCTCGGATTTCTTCTGCGGTGTACGGACGACACCATCTTCTGTTCGTGGTGGGGGAATTATATCACGTATACTTAAGAGCTCCTTGGTTGTTTGCCAGAGTTTATTGTTCCCTATTTTAAGGCGGTCACCAATAGGCTGTCCACGGTAACTCCAAACTTTTCTGATACCGTNTATCACGTATACTTAAGAGCTCCTTGGTTGTTTGCCAGAGTTTATTGTTCCCTATTTTAAGGCGGTCACCAATAGGCTGTCCACGGTAACTCCAAACTTTTCTGATACCGTGCTTAAGTTCTACTTCCACGATATTCCTTCGCCTCGTGCAAACAAAACTAAACCATTTATAGAAAATTAAACTAACGAGACAACTCACCGCATTCATGCGAACTCAATGAAATATTATTTTGCAACCGAACTGTGTCTTAGTGAGCGTTGCTAACACGCCTATTTTCTCCCTGGTTTCATTCGTATTAGTTACAAATTAAATATTGTAATTGATAAATATAACTAGAAGTTCAATTTAACTAAAAAATAAGGTAATTTTATGTTAACGCATGAATAAAACGTTTGTGATACATGAAAATTAGGAAACAACCAAACGCACCTCACATTGGTGAAGGGGGGGGGGGGATTATTTTTCAAAGGCTCGATTCAAAAAGTGCGAACAAACCCCGAATAAACTACACCGAACACTTTAAATGCGTTGCAGCGTGTTCGAAAAATGCGTTTATTTTGACTAAACTATTAAACGTGCCCCAATAGGTTTACCTAAGTAAAAAAAAGCACACTCGAGACGATGACGGAATGGTACTTTCATGACATCACGCCCGTTAAAAACATTAGACTGCTGTATCTCAAAATACACGAACAGGATACATGCGAAACTACGATGGAGGCAAACATTGAAGTTTGCTACAGAGCCGTGTCCAATAGAGTTATAGTGTCACCGCTTAAAGTCACGTTCAGGGAAGTCGCCGACGAAAAAAAACTGCGTGCCAGTTTAGCGCCTTGCGCGTAGAAGCACCACTTTACTTACGCCGGTCGGCGTCGGCCGTGACGCTTCGTCGATTTTGGCCTCACTCACACAAACACACTCCTCACTCGGTGACCACCTTAAGGTGGGTATAGTCCCACTAGCTTGCTTATCATGCGCTGTAAAAAATTTCTGTATTTGTACAGGGAATTCTTTGGCAACTGGTTACCAAAGATATTTTGGTAACACTACAAATAATGTAGACCGCAATCTTAGCGGGGAACGTGTCAAAATAATATTGAATTCTAACTAGCAAGTCATGTAGATTTTAAATATATTATGAATAGTGAGCTACATAAACAGTTTTGCAGTTATTCTAAAATCATATGTTGTAAATATACGTACAATATTACCTATTATTTAGAGACACGCAAAGTTCGTGTTATTTTTTGGCACCAGGTTGAACTTCACAGTACTGTATATAACGGACCCGGTGTCGTTTCTCCATTAGCTGCGGCATATATGCGAAGCAACGCCCTTTCTGATTGAAGGGCACGTGAATGGGGCACACAATTGTAAAGTGTTCATTTATTGTCGCAGAGTTACCCAGGGCGTGTCAGATAAAGTATGGTCCAATGACAAACGTATTGCAAAAGTACGCGTTTTTTTTTAATTTAACGTGTCCGCAAATAATAAAGCTAATTTTGCACGTCTCTACCTATATTCGTATAGTTACAAAAAAATCTNAAATTTAACGTGTCCGCAAATAATAAAGCTAATTTTGCACGTCTCTACCTATATTCGTATAGTTACAAAAAAATCTTTGGCAACTAATTTCCAAAGAATTGTTTTTAATAAGCACAGGCATTTTTTTTTTACTGTTTATGTGTGTGTGTGTGTGTGTGTGTTTATATGTCAACAACTTCCCTTATTTCTTTAATAAGAGTTTTTTCTGCTTGGGTATCGTATGCGTGATTAGCACCTGCGTAATTTTTCTGAGTTATTTATTCGCGTGTGTGTGGCAATTTGTCAGGGTTGTGTACTGTGGTTTTTTGTAGGGGCGAATTTTGTTAACACCCTGTTGTAAGCACTTGTTGTGTCCACATCACTGTTAATTTTATCGGGTGAGTCCTGAAGAAGGATTAAGGGTATTAACTCTAGAGNGCACTTGTTGTGTCCACATCACTGTTAATTTTATCGGGTGAGTCCTGAAGAAGGATTAAGGGTATTAACTCTAGAGGTGGGTCACAGAGTATCAACCTGTTACTTTGTACCTAATACCCACTTGTAACAGGTCCTGTAAACGAGTACACAGCCGAACTGCCATATGCATTTAGTGTCAGTATAACATCTTCCACTTTGTTGCATCTGGTGTTCCAACTAAGGCTGAGACCATTTTAATTATATTTAAAATGTGCAATTAAGTTAAATTAAATTTTTTTTGGTTTTGATTTGGCAACTGCACGGTAAAGAAAGCAATTCCGTAATTTTTTTTTAATAGCAGAAGAGACGTAACTTAGTTTTCGTTCAAACGATTTACTTAAAGCTAGGGGTAGTGACATTTCGCGAAAAGATTTCGAGACAAGGTACGGTCTAAAACACTGTAGAGTCGTCAAGCTTTTTTGATTGGCTAAAAAATGTTTTGGCCCGTGTTAACCATTTGCGAACGAATCACGAAGGTTCAGTGTCGGAGTTACTTAGTCGTGAGTGGCTTGGTCAAAGACGGACACGGCACCAGCAGCCAATGGTGGTACAACAACAGCTGAGGTGTGTATATAGTATTGAAGTCAACTGTGTGCTCCGATTTTTACGCGAAAAGTCACTGGCCCNATTTCACACAGTACACCAACCAACAAAAAACACGTACTCTTGATAATGCGCGTACTTGATCAATAACACTCGTGCCCGATAACGTGTTCCTAACGACTAGCAGGGGGACACGAGATTTTGTCGCAGTAGTGACGTACTCCGAAATTCCTGTTTTTGATACCGGAAGTATCAGATAATTCATACCAGTTACAGTTCTGTGTCAGTATCAGTTTGAAAAAAAGGTAGAATGAAATAGCTGTGACGACCCGTCTCTTAATTCGCTCCTCCAGATACCCCTGGAAGTGGCCCTGCGACCTGTAGAGCAGCTTTTATCCTCTCTCCTATCACTCTCTTTCTCTGATTCTCTCTATCTTCTCCTCGGCTCCTTTCTGCGCACGCGCGTTACGTCACTGCAAGTCGCTGCGATCACGCACGCCGAACAATCCCATCCGTTTTCAGCTTTCCAAACAAGCGGACAGTTCGCCCGCCATTCATTACGTCGGCTGGGTTTTTCAATCTGTCTTCGGGATGCAAATTTCAAGCAGCCTTCCTTAGTTGTGCAGAGTTCTCTCTCAGGTACGACTACCGAGCAATTTTTTTTTTTTTCGCTGCCAGTTTCAAGGCGTATGAATATCTTATGAGCCACCATATTAAGAAGATTGATCGCTCCAAGAAACCTACTTGTTGTAGACCTTTAGATTTAGCGTAATTAAATGCACGTTTAAATAAGGTTTTCGACGTTTGCGTGCACATTAAAGATTACGGAAAAGACATACAAGAATTTAATCCGTTTTTTTCAGTCAGTGAAATACTACTGCCGGAAAATTCAGTTACGCGGCTGCTATTTATCAGCGCCTCGGATAAGTACGATACACTGTAAACTCGTTTTCAATATTTGTGGTTGGTTCGCTCTTCGCTGGACATTTTTTAAATACCTGCTCGCTACCTGCTTTCGTTGTAGATCCATTGGTAGAAAAAAAAACTATTAACAGTGCCTTGAACCCGGTAACTGACATTTACACACCGGTCAAGTGAACGTAATGAATTTTCAGAAACATATTTGATCTATTATTGCATTAAGGTCTCAATTTTAATAAACAATGCATACAGCAAGAAGTTGCCGATGCAGATCTTTGTCCTATTTTCATCTACACAGCACTAGTCATCAAGTGCTCGAAGATTTGATAGTAGGATCATGAGTATGTGGNCTTTGTCCTATTTTCATCTACACAGCACTAGTCATCAAGTGCTCGAAGATTTGATAGTAGGATCATGAGTATGTGGAGGGGTTAAGGTACATCGCGGAAATATTTTGAGTCAACACAGTTTACGAAACTCTTGTAGTGTCCCGCTACTTTTGTATTCCCACGATACTCGGGCTGATTGCCTGCAGACGAAAAACAACAGAATTCTCGACGACCCGGTTAAGTGAGGAAAATAAATTTACACTATGGCGGCAGGCGACAACGAAAGATAACCACCCGCCATGAACACAGTAATTATATTGAAATCTAACAAGATTTCGACTTCTACCGTGATAAATCATTACTAGAGACCTTTCGCGAGTTCAGCGACCTGCAGGCTAGACTCTACAGACNATCTAACAAGATTTCGACTTCTACCGTGATAAATCATTACTAGAGACCTTTCGCGAGTTCAGCGACCTGCAGGCTAGACTCTACAGACCTATGTACAAGTATGTCGATATCAACTGCACGTTGGTTGTCTGCTGTCGCAGTGGAAGGCGGCGATTGGGCCAGCGTTCTCCAGGAGGTGTCAAACACTGTGAGGACCAATAACTAGGGCCACTGACTTTTCGCGTGAAAATCGGAGCACACAGTAGCCTTCCATACTATATAAACACCTCAGCTGTTGTTATACATCCATTGGCTGCTGGTGCCGTGTCCGTCTTTGACCAAGCCACTCAGGACCAAGTAACTCCGACACTGAACCTTCGTGATTCGTGCACAAACGGTTAACACGGGCCAGAACATTTTTTAGCCAATCAAAGAAGCTGGACGACCCTACAGTGCTTGGACTGTCTCTTGTATCGAAATCTTTTCGCGAAGTATCACTGCCCCTACAATAACTAAAGTTACATAAAGACACGTGTTTTGAATTTAAGCTTGTATCAAAATGCATCCGCGAATTCTTCAGGTTTCTAATCATTACTTACGATCACGGGTGTTCAAGCAGAAGTAGATCAGCTACAAATATGCCAGCGCACCTGACTGCACAACAACCAGAACTCATTGAAATTTAGTACACACAGTATCAAAATGGTCAGAAAGGTATTTATTTGGTTTCATNCACACAGTATCAAAATGGTCAGAAAGGTATTTATTTTGTTTCATATGAAATAAGAATGCATGTATTACCCAACACTGTAAGATAATTTCCTGGAAACTACTTATTTAAATGATTAAAAAGTCAGTTACAATGTTTATTATTAATCCAAATTTAAGCATGTTGAAAGCCTTTGTTGAGCAGGGTAAACATAATATTTACTATAGTTGTATGTATGAAATTACTTGTCCTCTTTTAAATATCATTAATTTTATAATTGATAGTGACACCCGAATTTCAGCCAAAAATTTCTGCACATGCTAGATTTCAATACTCTACGGGCTTACCAGCAGTTTTCTTTTACTTATTGGCGGCGTATCGTTGTGGGAAGACATTTTCCTACTGGACTGGCCAATCAGAAATAGGTAACTTCAATACTGTACGTCTGTGATTCGTGCGCAGACACAAGCGACGCGAAACACGGAAACCATCCAATCACGAAAGTGCATCTGGGCTGAAGTGTTTTGAAATACCACCGGTTTGCGAAATTTTTCCGCGAAAATCGGTTGTCCCTAATAATTGATGTTATGTTCATTAATTTTAACTATAAAAGTTATAACTTTTGTTGGTAAAATAGATGAGCATAAAATCAACCATTACAAATATTTGCAAACATTATTATTAGGGAAACCTGTTTTCCGCGAAAACGTACGTGCACACTTGAAGATTTATTTTGGCTATTGGCCGCGTGTATGTGTGANGGGAAACCTGTTTTCCGCGAAAACGTACGTGCACACTTGAAGATTTATTTTGGCTATTGGCCGCGTGTATGTGTGAGAAGACATTTTATACTCGACATGGCCAATTTGACTTAAGTTATCCCGCCACTGAACTTCGGCGATTGGCTAGCAGACACCTCAGAAACGTGAGACTTGAAATGTTCCAACCACGAAATAAATTCTGAATGAACATGTTTTGCAGTACAAATAGTCAGGGAATGTTTTCGCTAAAAACACGTGGCCCTAATTATTAGTAATTTTTCAAGATAGAACTAGATTAGCTGTTATATTATTGCTTGATAAAGGGATTTTGTTTTGAGAACGTGTTATCAGAAGTATCCAAAATGTAAACAGGTTTAAGTTCTGTTTGAAAATAAGCTTTTATTTTTTTTATAATTTATTTCAGTCATTAAAATAAGTATAAGCTATCATATATATTACAGTGTTACACAAAATATGGACTCTTCTTTCACATGGAACATTAATTGGGATTTTCTGACAATTTTGGTAGAGTGTATACTACTATTTAATGCGGCATGCATGGAGCAACCCGATTTTCGCGAAAATAATTCCACGGAAGGTAGATCTTAATATCCTACTTGCACGCCTGCAGTTTTCCTTCCGTTGTCGGCCACGTACCTTCGTCGAAGACAGCGTGGTATTTGACTGAGCCAATGAGAATCAAGTTACTCCGGTACTGAACGTCTGTCATTCGCAGGCAGGCACATAAGACGCGTAGCAGTTGAAAGCGTCGAATCGCGAAAGTGGAGCTGAGTTTGAGTGTATTGAAATACAAATAGCCTGGAATTCCTTCCGAGGAAATCGGGTGGCACTATGCATGCTGTATAGTCTGGTGCACTGCGCCTTTGGAGCCACTTCACTTTTAACCTCCTCATTCCCACATTAGTGTAGAGTTTCAGGCGTTGCAAATGATACATGCTTTTGATGCGTGCTGTACATAAGATAACAAAGCATCTGTTATCAAATGTGCTGTATGCTTTGTGTTCGGTGTTCAGTGATACATACCAATCGTAACGTAGAGCAATAGCTATGTTTACGAATCAGTTAACAACAAGAAATATAATTGGGCACCGAGCCACGCAGTGTATAGTACCGTACAAATATAACCTTCACGTGCAACATGTAGACAATTGGCTACTCTGGGCATGAAAGGGTTCAAATGCGTGTCTAAAGACGAGGAATTTTCCACCAGACGTAACAGTAATGGATATGTGCACTCTAATAAATGTTTCGCAAGTTTACCATATCATTGTGACCCATAGGTAGGGACAGGACAATTTCAATGCAGATTTATATATTTTGAAACTACAGACAAATTTAATTCAGGTATACGTTAGAGTGTCTCTAAGAAGCATGTATTATAGTCATTAGATTTTTTGGAATAACCATTTTCTGCAAATAAGTCTGGGACACATATGTCCCATTACCGCCTTTCGGTGGGACATACGTATATTTCCCATTAGTTTGCTGAGTATATGTGACAATTTTGACGATTTTCTATTGAATATTTATTTTTATATAACCAATCATAATAATAGAATGAAAGATGTTCACAATATGAAATGTATTATCGTATACGTATTACGTTTACATTGTCCATTTCACAATCAGTAAACAAAAAGAAAAAACAAAATTTTTTTTCAGTAACTTCCTAACAATGTCTTTTGTTTTCATTCACTCACTCTAGTAACACTCCTGATACTCGATACGCTTACTGATTGAAATAATAAAAAAAATACTTACTGTTTGTTACAAAATAAGAACTGCACTCAGTAAACGAAAAGTAGAACAAATATTTTACAGTAAAATATTTGACTATCCTAAAATTATCTTCCCTCTAGTAACTCTTCTCATACCTGATAAGCTTACTAAATGTANTCTTCTCATACCTGATAAGCTTACTAAATGTAACAATGTAATCAAATGAGGAAAGAAAGGAGCAGCGCCGGAATGCCTGGGAAGGGAAACGGGAGATCCCCGACCCCCGATCCCCATCCGCATCGTCCAGCACGATTCACACTTGCGAAAATCCGGAGGTGACCCTATAGTGGTTTTAAATATATACCTTGTCTGGAAATATTTTCGCGAAATATCACTGCCTCTGATAATGACTAGGAACTGGAAAATTTTGCGAATTCATTCGAGGAAAAGTTAGGCTTCAGACACTTGCACATTGCTGTAATGTTTACAATTGGATCACAGGCTATCGGACACGCCCAGGTGAAATCTAAGTCAATTACACACTTACAAGCAAATAAGCGCCCAATCCCGTGCCACCTGCTGTGTGGTAAAACTGATTAAACACTGCANCAATTACACACTTACAAGCAAATAAGCGCCCAATCCCGTGCCACCTGCTGTGTGGTAAAACTGATTAAACACTGCAGCAGCCAATAAACCGCGAGCTGAGGCTCGAAAATACATAGGACAGTGGAGTCTAGCCTATAGGTCCATTAAAATGTGAAATTTTTCGGTCCCTAATAATGACGTTTCCTGTCATCAGAAGGGGTAAAAATGGGTGACAGAAGGCAGGCGATATTAGGGCTGGCTGATCAACATGAGGCAAAGAAGGTTTAATAATAAGGGACAGGAATATTTCGCTTTTTGAACACTATATATATATATATATATATATATATATATATATATATATATATGTGTGTGTGTGTGTGTGTGTGTGTGTGTGTTTGTAGCTCAGCTTCACTTTTTCTCGTCACCGTGGATCGCGTTTCCGTTTATTAACCGTAGGTAAAACATTCAACTTTTATCCGAAACTGGAAAAGTAACGTGTGTTCCCAGGCCGCATTGGTGAAGCGGCTATAGCGCTTTCGTCCCGCAAAGTCTACCGGGTTCTATTCCCGGTGGGGTCGCTTCCGCATTTTCGCACGTGGGAATCATGCCGGACGATGCCGTCAGTCGGCGGGTTTTCTCGGGAATTTCCTGTTTCCTCACCCTTGGAATCCGGCCGCTTCTCCATTCGCGCATCGACAAGTCAAGTATGTTATAGTCCAGCGGCTTCTTTATCCACAATAATTTTTTTCAGATTTTTTTTTGTAAATGTGGCTCCATGGTTTATCAGAATAAAGAATAACCTTTTACTGACTAGTGAGCCAGAATTTAAAACCGAGGTAATATCAATAAATTTTTGAAACTCTTAAGTAACGGAAGAAGTTTTTTGACGCAATCTACCTTCTTCCTAACGAATCACGGACGTTAGGAATTAGAAAACTTTAATTCTCATTGGCCCAGAGAAATAAAAAAACACAGTATGTCCACCCACAGTGAAAATAGGGAAAAGTCAGGGAATTTCATGTGGCAGGGAAAAGTCAAGGAAATATAAGGACATTTTTACCTGAGTAAGGGAAAATGTAAATAATTGGCTATACTGCAAAAGTTGTTAGTAGTGTGAAAACAGGGTCCTATAATTATAAGCATATGCAAGTTAAAGTTGCAATTTTCCAGTTCGTGAACTGGCAATAATACATTTTTGGTATGTAACATAGGGCCTATACGTACAAAATAATATATTTCAGTGTTTGTAATGGGCACTCGTGAAGTCAATAGCGTATATCACGGGAAATATAGATGGGCTGAATAAAATGTTGGCCATACTTGCTTGGCCTGTTGCAGTGTAATTTAATTATGTTTCCCTGATAGTTAGAGACCTGAAAAATTCACTAGTTCAATGATCTGCAGGCTGGACTCTATAGTCTTATGTACAGATATGCCGATATCAACTGCACATTGGTTGTCTGCCGTCACAGCGGAAGGCGAAGATTGGGCCAGCCTTCTCCAGGAGGTGTCAAACACCGCGTGGACCAATGGTTTACAGTGTTTTAACACACGTGTTTTGAATTCTAGCTTGTCCCGAAATGAATCCGCGAATTTTTCAGGTCTCTACT